>JAZHYW010050629.1:0-71616 GCA_037355805.1 Ixodes ricinus | reverse complement strand
ATGAAACAAATAAAAAATAAAAATAACAAAAATTAACGCAAAACAATAAGCGCTGTGGCAGCCGTAATGGTAATCCTGAGGGTTGCCGAACAAAAAATTCAAGCACACTTGCAAAGATGACTGTTGTGAGCGTGGTCGCTCTGTGCCGTCACTGCTCCTAAGTCTCTGGAAGATCAGAAGCGTTCTTCTTTGTGTAAAGTGCAGCGGCTTACATCTTGTGGCACCGTCAAATGCCAGGCTGACTCGAAGAACAGCGTAGTCACGTAGACGGCTGCACCATGGGTGTGTAATTTCTACAGAGCTGAGGCTGATGAGACCGGAATACAGGGTCGGTGACCTGCGAAGATGACCGGTCGTGAGTGTGGCAGCTTTGTGTCGTCGTTGCTGCCAAGTCATCGAACACCTTCGGTCACTCGAAACGTTTCAGGCCTTGAAACCCTTTAGCCTTTCAGTCTCACTAAGCCCTTCAAATATTTAGACACCCAAAAGACTGTAAACCATAGAACGAAAATGCAGTTGAATACGTTGTTCAAAGTTTATTTCCGACATTGTGTCTTACATGCATGCTGTAACTCAAAGAGACGATAAAAACCAAGCGTTTAATTAAACCCGGATGCAAGCAGCTGTAGCCATAAACGATACGACCATATAGGCGAAACAGTGTTATTTTTATAAACACATATTTATTTCGAGGTACCTTAGAATGCAACAGCGTGTATTTTTGAGTTGAGGTAGTTCAACTAATATAATCCAGCAGAGGTAGAGCATATGAACATATACGCACTGCCAGTAGCACGTTTAGCAAAATCCCCGAACGCGCAATCAACATCCGCCGCAGTTGTGAAATACTGAGTATAGTCCAGACTTGTAAACTTAGCTGAACAAAGTAACCGATTACAATTACAATTAATTGACTGTAAAAAGTAGCCGATTAGAATTGAAATTACAGCATCAAAAAAGTAACAGAAAAAATACTCTAAAGTGATCGATTACTTCCCACTTACTTTCATTCAACTTTCTTTTTATTACGGTAGAATAATCTTTGAAATGTCGCGCTCAGTTGCTCCGAAAAAAAGAAAGAAAAGAAAAGAAAACCTTGACCCTTTTCGCATAGAGCTGAGTGAGTGACGCCAATGCACCCAGTCCCGCTCGTAAAAAAATACAATGAAATAAAAGAGAGTGCTGTTTATATACATTCCTCACAAGAGGGAGGATGAGGTCATTTTTCATGCCGGGCGTAGTGTCCGGTGTACAAAAAAAAATTTACCCAGGAAACGAAGCATACACTACCGAAAAATCCGGTATAACTTTTTCGCTATCCGGATTATGCAACCGGAATTCTATCTGGATTCTATATATACCCTATCTGGATTTTAGGTTTTCAGAAATATTCATTTTGTCTGCAAGCTGGATTTCGGGTTTCCAGAAACAAATTTACGGTTATATAGTCCGGATAGTGACCAGCCATACTGGATTTTTTGGTAGGGTAGTGAGCTGGCCTAATAATCCTGAAGGTCCCGTGCCTAATGGTTATGAAAATATAATATTTGAGCCTTGCCCAGAGCTGAGTGCCTCCAGCACATCAAGCCCCCACCCCCACCCACCCCCCCCCAAAAAAAAAAAAACAACAAAAAACAAAACAAAACAGCAAAAAGGTTGAGAAAACTTGTAATGGGGAATACTGTAGTCAAATACAGAAAAAAAGTAATTCAATTACAAGAATCGTTGCTCCTAAAGGAAGTAATTGACAGCGTTACAAATTTACAGTAAATGTAATCGATTGCAAGTAATCCATTACATGTAACGCGTTGACGTACAAGACTGGTACAGTCATGGTGTCGTCCCTGGTGACGTCACGGTGGCGTCTCCGGCATCTTTTTGCCCCATGAATGCTTCTGAAGCCGAACGAACAAAAAGGTGCAATAAACTGAGCACTCAGAGATCTTCTTGAACCCATACCCAGCTTCCCTAAAAGATACGTCCGTCGCACGGGACGGGAGGCCGACACTTAGACTCCGCTCGTTGTTGCACATTTATTTCGCGCTTGTTGACAAAGAAAAAAAACAGTCAGCTTTTTACGAAGGCTGTATTTCCACCGACTGAAGCAGGTTATTTTTAAACGAACTGGCAAAAACGTCCTCCTCCCAATTTTTTCACGTACTCGCTTTCTTCTGAGCGACGACTTGGCGTTTTTGTGAGGCCCTATGCAGCCCTTGAAACACAGACACAGAACACACGGACACAGCAATCGGACTACATTAAGAAAGGCCGTTGCGGGATAAGGACAAGGGCTCTTCTACTCGGATTTAGACACTCCTTGCGGCCGCGAGATGCTAATGGCAAACGGTTTTCTTGACGTAAATAGCCTGAAGGGTCACGTGAACTATCCCACAGAGCATATAAATCTCTTTTGATAGGCGCTATGTTTTTATGAAAAGGATTCTGACAGTCCCCAAGGGTCTCGAAAAACTATGACGGGTCTCCTAAACCCGTTCAGAATTCTTAAGGATGCGCAAGGCCCTTTAGAAAAGTTCGAAAAACATCTCACACCCTAAAGGTTTTGTGAAAGGCACATCACGACACTTCACAACATCATTGCGTGCCCCATACGCAAGTTGTCTACTGGGGAAACATGCAAAATATTGTTTTCTAGACTGACTGAGCTTCGTAAAGGTTATATCATGGGCTATAAACCCACTGGAAAGATAAACGTATCTTAATTTTTATTTTTGGCATAACATTCGTTCGATTTTTAATCAATAGCTATTTTTGAGTGTAGGGCTAATGAATAACATGTCGTGAAGAGTTAAATGCTTGGACAGCCCAAGATGTGCTTAAGTTGGGTAGTTTAATCGTTGATTTCTCTCCTCTATCGTTGTTATAACTGGGTTACCATTAGTACCTGCCTGACAGCGAAAAGCTGACGCCGTCAATCCGTGGACAAAACAGTGGAAAGGAAACCGCGAAGCGTAGAGCGAACCAGAGTAGTGAAGTACAGAAACGATATGAAGGTGACCTCCGGGGAGGAAACCAATGCGAGCGCTGGAAATCGGTGAACAGTGTAAGTAGATTCAGGCAGCAGATGCCACTGGTGAGCGTGCAATGCGGGCAAACGAGGCAGAGGAGCGAAAGCAGCACCTAGCTCGGCTGGCAGAAATGCGTCTCAAGAAGCGTCGAGGTGACGCGGGATCTGCGTGCGACATAGGCGCTTTCAAAGCGGGCTCGGCCAGCCAACTTTGCAGGGAGAGCATTAAAGGAAGATCCAAGTATAACCCATGGGAAAAGCCACGATAAGTCCTTCCCTTCGACAACTTAACATTCGACGATTCTTGTCGTATTGTCTGAAAATTAATATCTAATCCATTCAAGCTTAGCGCCACGTTGAGCCGAATGCTTTCAGTTGACTTTAATTTAAAATGTGTGTGAAAGTAAACGACAGATTTGTGAAAAAGATTTCATACGTGCCGCAGAAATGGACATGGTTTTTTGAGAAAAGCATGTCAAAGCGTAATTGGAATATATGTATGTTGCATACAAATTAGTGCAAGTCAAACGACATTCTCAACGAATGTCGCAAAACCACAAACATTTGAATAATCGAACCAGCGGTAACAGTACGGTATTCTCATAATGTGTACGGCACAAAGTCATTATCTCGAAGGATTCACAGAGATACCCGTCGCTTCACCAAGGCTTACGTAGCACGATGCAGCTTTATGTATATCCATTACATAAGTTAAGTTCCGTTCGTTGGGGTTGCCGTAGATGTGATGAAGGCGACCGCCCGGGATTGCGTCCTTGGCCGACGGAGACGTTGACACACAGGTACACACCCAGATGAAGTTAACGAATATATACATCTAGTTTATTTGCATGCATTCACAGACTGGGTTTACATCTTATGAGCCACGTGAGACCTCTCGGTGTCCTGGTGGCCGTCTTCCCCCTCCAATGCTCAGGGTAGACTGCCTTTCTCTTTCCCGCGCGCCCCCAAAATTTGAAGAATCGTTCCACTTTCCCGGGCGTCTGGTCAGCATCACTTGTCACCTCGCCGGGTTGCTCCGTACCCCCCGCCGTGTCGTTCAGACCCGGTGGCAGTTCTCTGCCGACTCCCCACATTTCCAACCCCGGTGCTTGAGATTTGGGTTACCTCGGACTTCGTTAACTGCCCTCGCGTCCGGGATTCATAAACATGCCAAGTCCCGCATTCCCTGCCCGGTCCAACCGCACCAAAATCCCCCTAAAAACAACAACCCAGAGGTCTCTGAACCTAACATCTGCCCCCCGACTGTGTTGCTCGGGCTACAAGAATGAACAACACATGCAAAACGCGCACTGGTTCAAAGGCTCACGCTTGCTACTTCGACATAAGCCACCTCTAACTGCGGTACCATGAAGTTTGTCGTTAACACGAAAGAAAACCCTCTTTGGTCGTTACATTGCAACGAGAGAGGAATTTTCATACATAGTACGGCGTGCCACAGACCGATTGGTTTACGCATCGGCAAAAGCACAACTACAACATGCACAAACAACACACAGATGGGAAACCCTATTGGTCTGCCCTATCAAGCGTCACGTGAGTTGCGAGCAACCCTCCACACCTCTGGCGGACTGGTCCTTACGCTTGGGGCAGTCAGCCAAATAATGCCCCAACAACCCACATCCGAAGCAGTTAAGTTTTCGGTGCACTGCCTGGCTGCCAGAAGCTAGCCCTTTGGGCTTTGGCTTCGCTCCCTGCGGCTCGCGATTTGGGAAGGTTTGACCCTGTTTATCCCTCGTCTCTTTTTGTGTTCGTTTATAGCTGACCGCCAGCTTGGCCACCTCTGCAGACGGCAACCACTTTCCTTTTAGCTGAGTTCGAAGTACGCTTTCGTGTCGCGATGCATAGTGCGTTTCAGCTGATCCGCCGCGAGCAGCTGCCTCAACGTATCCAGAGAGACGACTTCACCACTTTTCAAGTAGTACCCAAAGAAATCGCCCAGCCGCGACGCGAACCGGCCCCGAGACTCCCTTCACGTCCCTTCTCGATCTGTAAAACAGGTCCCGATACTGCGCCGGAGCCACCTGAAGCTCCTCGAGGATCTCTCGTTTTAAGTCCGCATACAACGGCATCGCGTCCGCAGCGGTCCGGTTCGCGAGCATTCTCATTTTCTCAGTGAGGAAAGGGAAGATCTTCGCGCCTCTGATGTTATCTGGCACGTGGAGGCTGTTCAGCATTGTCTCAACTCCATATAACCAAGATGGCACCAACGGTTCCGACTCTGGCATGTTACACAACACTCCCCTAACGATTCGCGAGTATCTTAGCAAGTCATCCCCTTCTGTCTCGAGCAGCGCTCTCTCCCGGTGTGACGCCCTGTGTTCTGTTTAGTTTTGCCACTTCTAACTCTAGTTTTAGCTTTTCAATCTCCACTTGCATGAGCTCCTTTTTGGAGCTGCATGGCATCGGTGTTCATGTCGGACTCACTGTCTGCCCTCATGCCTCTACTGCACTCAACAGTACCGTTTTCTTTTCGTTTGCTCGCTTGGCTCACGTGACCCTCAATGAAGAAGAGCAAAAGGGACCCTCCACCTGGTTTCCGTGTTTCGGTGTCGGGCCGCCTTATGTCCTGGGTCTATGTCACGCTAGCTCTGAGCGATGTCGACTTCACCCTTGTAAGTCCACTTCTGTTAAGACACCGTGCTCCCCTGATGTCTTCGAGTAGCGCTTTGCAACGCTCACAACCACCTTCGCGTCGCACCCGTGGCGAAGCTCAGATGACTTGTCTTTCGGCGAGCTCCTCCGGCTCCTGGTCACACCTGCTGTGACCGCTGGACAACTGACAGTCCTCTGATGCTTTGAGCTTGGCCCCTCGACCGCCTCCCACGGCGACGATCAGTTGGCCTGCGCTCCTCACCCTGGCAACCGGCCAGATGCTTGGCTCTCGACGCCCCACCGCTCCCCTGTGTCACGAGCGCTCTGGCCGCACACACGCCAGACTTCTGGGCACCCTCCCCGACGGTCCATGACCCGCTTCGTCGCGCCAACGGCGACGGTCTGACGTCCTGTGCTCCGGCGAGCTCCTGCGGCTCCTGGTCACACCTGCGGTGACTGTCAGGCACTCCACGCCCTCAGTTGTTATTGGAGGCTTCTTCGTCGCACCCACGGCGACGACCCAACGTCCTGCGTCTTGTACCGGTAGCTTCCTGGCCTTGCTGTCACACCCACGGTGACAGCCGGATACTCGATGGCCCTGGGGCCGCAGCCACTCTTCGTCACACCCACGGTGACGAAGGTCAGTCAGTTGTCATCTTCACCTGGATGGCTCGTGGCGTCCCTACACAGTGTTGACAGCTTCGTCTCCGAAGGCGGTGGCAACAGTCCTGCCGACTGCGCCAGTTAACTTCCGTTCGTGGGGTTGCCGCAGAGATCTGATCAAGGCAACCGCCCGGGATTGCGCCTTGGCCGACGGAGACGATGCACACAGGTACACATTTCAGATGAAGTTAACGAATATATGCATCTAGTTTATTTGCATATATTCACAGACTGGGTTTAGATCTTATGAGCCGCGCGAAACCTCTCGGAGTCCTGGTGGCCGGGCCGTCTTGCCCCCCCCCATGCTTAGCGTAGACTGCCTTTCTCTTCCCACGCGCCCCCGAAATTCCACGAATCGTCACCATTTTCCCGGGCGTCTGGTCAGCATCACTTGTCACCTCGCCGGGTCGCTGCGCACCTCCGTCGTGTGGTTCCGACCCGGCGGTACTTCTCGCCGACTCCCCAGATTTCCAACCCCGGTGCTTGAGATTTATTTGGGTTTCCTCGGAATTCGTTAACTGCCCTCGCGTCCGGGACTCATAAACATATCAAGGCCCGCATTCCTTGCCCGGTTCAACCCCACCAAACTCCCCCTAAAAAACAACAAACCAGAGGTCTTTGAAGCTAACAACATAGATATGTCTTAAGCAAACATATTCAACTGCAGAATATGTAGCCGAGAATTGCTACAGGCGATCTTAAACTGCTGTACACCTGGCTTACTTAACCTAGCTTCCCATTATTCGTTCCAGGGATATGCTACCAACACATTATCACTTTAACCCGTATTCCTGCATTTATCATAATGCTCATTACTCCGGTTTTTGTCAGCTCCCCACTCTGGCGTTTGCTGTACTTCTTTTCTGTTTAAGTCCACATCCGGACACCGCTACAACGTAATGGGAACAAGCAAGGACACTAAAAACGCTAGTCATTGTACTTTTTCTGTTTGCGATTCGTTCAGCAATGATAGAGCCAGTACAGGAACATAACAAACACCACACTATTGTGATTCTTGAGATCTGTTCGACTGGTCCAAGCAGCTCATAGAGTCGGCTGCGTCTGGACCTAAGGTGAAATGGAGTTTAGCGTGGGTGCCGTGGGTTTCCACATACGTATAATAAAAACCATATTTTTTCCTTGCAGCTCTTTCCACGTCGATGGAATTATAATTCCGGACGCACCTTGAGACTGACCTTGTATTGAACGGTCGCTGCGCAATGACGGGACCAAGTGTTTTTGAAAAACGTGTAAACCGACATGAAGTTGCAATTGTGAGATTTTTTTCTAAATCTTTTTGTTCTTATTAGTTCACAAACCAACGAATGATATCTGCTGTCTGCAAGTGAATACATTTAGAAAAGAAATCCCTTTATATTTGAGGGCATAACTTTTTACAACAATCGCGCGATGAAGACGGTAATTAACTGTAAATTTTAAAGTTTTAGTCTACAGTATAAAAGCATGCCTAGATGTGACAACTTGGAATTTCGATGTGGATTCTGGCATTTCTGGTAGATCAGTCATTTTGAAATTATGAAAAAGCACAAGTAAACATCATTATTTTCTAACGTTTTCTTATTTAGATGTAGCAACCATTTAAAGATTACCCGATACCTAGTATAAATGACTGCAAAACAAAATTCGCGTAAAAATAATATCAGAGATACCAAAATACCTTGGTCATATAGACATGGTGGCCGCACTTACGCAAAAAGCTGGTGTTCATGTTCGTGAGCAACTGATGCCGAATTTAAGACCCGCCAAAGTGAAATTTCAAAATCAAGACATTGTCTGTAATTGAACATAGTGTTCTGCTTGCACTTTTCCTTCGGTTGCTTTGTCGTAGTAAAATAAAGCCAGTTAAATGTAGCCTTATACTAGGACATTTTTCCACAAACAAAAAGTTGCAGCAATGAGCTCCACTCATTAATGTGAGTGGTGAAAGCTGTCGGCACATTTTGCAATTGTCTACTGTGTAAATCAATACCATTCGCCGTACGGGGAACAATCTTTAGCTTTTCTCAATTTTTTGTTTGGTGTTTTTATGGGCGCACATAAAACGAAAATACCAAATTCAAAATACGTTGAAGCGCGAACACTTCAATTTGTGTTAAGGAATTAAGGATTAACGCTTTTTTAAGATTTCTGTTTAAGATTAAACTGTTTTTGTGTAAAGTGTTAATGTGTTAAAATTAAAGATTAAATTTGTGTTGAAGAAAAATAGTCCTTAAAATGTATTCCGAGATTTTCTATATAAATTTATAACATTTTACGGTCTTAAAGCATCAAGAAAAATTAAAGTAAAATGATGCGCTTCCCGTTTTCCTATAGAAAATTGAGATCATAGAACGACATGCTGCTTTTCTTGTGCTTTAAAGTACAAATCAGATAGTGTCCTTTCGCGTGCAAGAGACACTCGCAAGTTAATTATTTCTGCGGTTGAATGACACACATTGAAAAAAAAATGAAGGCCGCCGTCCAGTACGTCATGTGCCCTCCAGCGATTGGTAGTAGTGTTGCTTACGATGGTCCGATTTCTGCGCCAATTTGCAAAAAAGGAGCATGTAACCATTTTGGATATGACTTTTAAGTATAAAAACTGGACGCATCAGTCAATATGATCTTTTTTTGTTTGTTGTAGCCTTTTTACAGGCCGTAAATTGAGTTCGGATCAAAAAGAGAAGTTTTCAGGAACCAATTTAGTGCCACTTTATACCTCAGTACCTATTTTAACTAAGTTTTTTGAAACTTGGAAAGAAACGGCTCAGATGTATTCTATAGATCCATCTCAAGACTGAGCTTCTGCCCCCAACAACACTCCTGAATCGCATGGAGCATAATCGAGGGCATTGGGCGCGTGCTTGAAACAAGACATAAAGAAGAAACCCGGTTCTTCTGGTCCTTTCACTTGATTAGAGCGTGTTTAGCCATTCGGACACGAACGCAGATGTTCGAAACATTCCTGCAATTATTCTATGAATCAGAATAGCAGACATTGCCCGCGGCTGTCAACATTTTATACCTGAAGGTTTAGAGCGCCGGCTAGCCTCAGAACACGAACAATAAAAAAACGCGAGGGTCGTTGAGTCCGTGGTCGCTAAGCAATCTTGAAGCAAAATCGACAATGTGTGCTAGAGATTGAAGCACGGCCATGGCCGATTCACACGGCAGAGAAAATCACGATTTTCTTAAGCGGATTGTGTCCCACTGGACTGTCACGTCAACCATCCCTGCGATCCGCTGCTTGTCCACGGACGGAAGGACAGAAGTGGTCGAGTGCATTTCAGCTCGCGGATTTTTTGGGGTGATTGACTTGCAAAAGTGTTTCATTCGGCAAAGGTAGAACTGATTGTTTTTTTATTTTGGAGAACAATATGGATGGCGCATCACTGTGTTTTGTGCGCTTGCCTCTTATTTTTATTACGCGATTCTTGATTCAACGCGTGAACGATGCTGCAGATGCCTTTCCCGGCTAGTTTAAAGCAGGTTCCGGCAATCCTCCAAGTCAATGTCAAGATTCTTTTGTCAAAACTTGTTTAGCGCACCGCAATGTTTTCTCTTACAAGTCTATTAGTAATTTATCCAGCATGACGTTTCTTCTGGCTGTAATGTACTGTATTTGTTTGCGGTTTTGGCGCGTGCGAGGAGTGCGTGGGGGCCTCTCCTATCGCCTCTCCATGAGCCCCAGGATTTCGTCACTTCTTCGCGAAAACCATCCCCCGTTCCCAAGCAGTACATTCGTGTATGAGTGTGTTATTAATTGAGTTAGTAAAGCTATGTTAGGTTCACTCTTAATCTGGGACCAGTTCAAGCTCTCTTCCCTTGTTAACACAAATGTGAACTCGCAGGCCCGCGCCATCAAATCACTACCACTGCGGAAGCCAGCGAGCTTACGCTGAAGGCGCGGCTTGTAGCTTCAGCTTGAGGGTGAACGGAGTACAGTCGCGCCTCGCGCCAGGCCGATTACAATTTTGTTCCCGGTAGCACTGACACCGAAACGCGAAGCTTCGATTTCGCTATTCCCTTAAAAATATATCTCACCATATCTAAAGATTTTAGATATGGCACATATCGAGAATTGGCCACATATAAACTGATATTGTATATCGGCCAGATATAGTCTGATATCCCTGGAAAGGTATGAAAATCCCAGATCTGGCTAAGTAAGGATATTCCAGATCTGACCAGGCGTATCAAAACAAGCACACAAGCCTGAAATCAGCACTTTATATATTTCTATTGTTCTACAAAAGACCATTTGCTAAATCCCCGGGTGCCCCGGCCCGCACTCGATTAATCATGTAAGGGTGTTCCTTCAGCTCCCAAGTGATCGGCAATTTCGAACAAATTCTATAGATACAGAGATTTGAGCGTAATTCTGAGTCACCTCGAACAAGCGTCCTATAGAGCCCAAGTACCTGTCATATTAATTTTAAAACTTCTCGTCAATGCCAGCGTTTATGATAATGTGCATGCGATCCGCCTTTCAGCCTGGCGGAGGCGCAGAAATCTCTTACAATATTATAATTGTCGTGGTTGTTGTTTTAGCATAAAAATTGCTTACGAAGCCGAGAAATCACAACAACTAAAACCAGGATATAGCTCGGAGGCAGCGGGGCTGTTTCTAGCATTTTTAGCGTGTCTAACTTAATATCAGCGTCTTTGAAGCTATACAAGAATGATAATAATTTAAGATTTCTGCAGCTGATCCAGGTGATATGACAGTTCCCATGACTCCTCACATACGGGCCGAGGTGCTTGGTGGATTTAGCAAAGGTTCTAATGTTAACACTTCGAAATAATTAAGCTACAATACAATCCTCCTTAAAAGCTAAAATAATCACAAACTTTAGCTTGACAAGACTCAAGTTTGGGATTATTTGTCTTAATATTCAGCTCGCGAACAATGAGTCCTTTATAGTTTGCTAACAAAGCACTTTTTTAAAACTTGTTTTTTTAACTTTTCAGTATATTGAAAACTGGCCGCCATATAAGGCTGTATTTACGCCAGATAACGAAGTATATACCTGAGATAAGGCTGTATATATTCCAGATAAGGCTTTATATTCGCAACTTAAGCTCAGTATATACGCCAAATAAGAATAAATATACGCCAGGTAAGGCTATATATAGGGCGTATGTAATCATATAACGTTTGATATGGCAGATATACCCCAGATATAAGATTTCTATACGGGTCGGACTACAGTGTCCCAGTGCGAAGTTGATGTTTCGCGGAACTACGGGGTCGCGAACAGCTTTGGTCCGTTTCGGATATCTTCTGCTGGTCGTCTCTTTTGTGTAGATGCGTTTAAGAGACGTACAAACCTTAGAGCTGCCGTCACGTGATCAATCCGTGCGCGGATCAGTCAGTGGTGTGAATCGGTTATTACCGGCGTGGAAGCAGAGTATGCTGCTGACTGATTTACGGACCCAGTACGCGAAAACGGGAAGAGAACAAGCAAGCAGCGTGAGGAAGCGCGCGGAGCAGAGAGAGGTGGTACGAAAGAAGGAACAGCGTAGTGTAGAAAGCGCGCAAGGAGCGAGGAAAAGGGAAGGAAAGCGCGCTTCCTCACTCTTGGTGATCCAAAAAATTTAGTGCAAAGGTTTTAAATCCGTGCGGTACTAACGCGAGGCACGTAAAGTGTAGCACGGAGAAAAACGTGTGACATAACCAGTTGAAAAAATAAAACACTTACGCACACCCTAACTAAGTGCAGCTTTCGCCGCATACACTGAAAAACTAAGGGTCATCCCACCTAGGCATCAAACGAACAAAAATCACTACCCATCCTTTTAGGTTTACGCATTTAATTATGTCCAGGAACAAATTTATTTGACACAAAAAGAAACTGACACAACCGAAAAGATGATTCTAAAACAAATGCAGCGTATCACTGCAAATATTCGCCACCACGCTCCTGAATAAAAATCATGTGGAGGTAAACGTTCGGCAGCTCTTTGCCTGGTTTGGAATAGACAATTAGACATAACATAGGGATTTTAACTAAAATTTTATTGAACATCAACCGAAAGTTCTAAGAACAGTTCGGGTCCTTGTTCATGGGTGAGTGAAGAAAAGAACTCACGTCGGCTTACATGCTCACATGGATCTATGGGGCTTCGGTGACCTCGTGCAGTCCCGACGCGTAGCTCTTGCGCAGAGAGCCCGAAGAACAATTCACGTTCCCCTGTGTGTGTTGGATACACCAAGACACAACGAAGAGCCACTTTCAACGATTACTCTGCAAGGCCAGCACAGTGCTTCTCTCGAAGTCGACTGTGTGGCCGGTTGCTTCTGCGTCCTCCGCGATGGCACTTCCCAACACGTCCTACTTCCGGACATCGTACCTGTGTCACATAAATATTTCTGTGAAGTGCTTTGTATCGTCAACGTATGAAGCCGACAAATTGCAAGATCGTATGCAGAAGAGGAAACAATTCGACTTTCTTTTTTTTTTTGGGGGGGGGGGGGAGCGGGCGTTTCTCCCGGATGGGGGAGGAGATGGTCGAATGTAGATTTGTGTTTTTGAGTAACCCCAATCCCGTAGCGACCCAGAACACGAGAAAGGGATTCGCTGGTGCGGCTGATGTAGGGCACACAGACGCGATTGAAGCTGTGAATGCTGCGCTCTGCGGGCGGAAGCTTTCATTTTTGGAGTATCCCAAGTATAAGCCGTTGCGTGTAGGCCCACTTGCGGAGGTCCCATGTTACGACCTCGATTTCCTCGTGGAGAATTTTTGTGCAGTAGGTGACTAAGGTGTACCTGAAGGGCACAAAATCCGCCGACACTTTGTGACACCGGGAATGGTGGGAACCAAGCCCCAAGAATCTGCAGTGGGAGTTCACCTTCAGTAGACAAAGAAGCTCTACCCGGTGCCATTTCTTGTTACTCGTACATTCAGAAAGGAAAGGAACCTTTGTGTTCGTGTTCCATTATGAATTTTATCGACGGATACGCCTAGTTGAGGTGGCTTTGAAGACGATCCATATCGCTGGTTTTACCAACGCAGAAGCAGTCGTCAAAGTAACGCAGGAGGGTCTGGATTTGTGGTCAAAAGTATTGAGAGCCATGCTTTCGGTGGCCTGCATTGTGAGGTTTGCCCTAGCCACATATATGTTTGTCACCATGGCTGTCGCCGCTGGTTTGGCTGAAGCACTTCCCGGTAAATAACAAGTAGGTGCTGTCCACACAGACATCTAGCAGCCGGCAGATCTCGTCGGCCTAGAGGGCACTTCTTGCAACGGATACACGAAAGGACATTAGGAAAGTGGTGAACAAGCATACCACGTCAAAAAAGACGAGGCTGGCGTCGTCACATTGCTCTCAGCCAGAGACAACTCGAATGTGATGAGTTTTGTACGCACGTTCGAATATTTCCAATGTAGAGTGAGAGGAGCCTACGGAGGTAGTTTTAGAAAGTTAGCAATTGTGACGACGTGAAGTCCTCGAATGATCGAAGGGTACATGTCTTGCCAAACATCCAGTCACTTAATATAGTTTAGGATGTCCTCGTCATTGGCGGTGTTTAAATCGACACCGAACCTTATATACAATATTTACAGACAAAGAAAAGGCATCGAAGCCAAGCGAAACGGTTGGAGCCGGCTCACCCAGCTGTTCCCGCTGCTCGTTAAAGTCGGTCGATCCGGCCAGTTTTTCTCTCCAGGCTTCTTCATCTTTTCCAAGACCGATGTGGAAGTGTATATATGCAGCTAATTTATGGCTTAGTGCTAAACAACAGCGAGAGCATCGTGTCTTTTTACTTGACGAGAAAACGTGTTTCTCGGTAGACGAGATCTACCGACTGCTAGAGATCTGTCTGGACAGCTTAATAATAGCAATCACACATTTTCGACGTTCCGAATGGGCCATCCGACACCCCGCTAGTCGTTCAATGTGGACCTTTGAGGACAGTTGGAGTACTCCTGAAAACGCCTCGCGTGCGTATGAAGGCTCTTCGTACTATTCTCAGTAGTATTTAGGCATTATTTTTTATTCCTATATATTATTATTTATCGTGCAGTACAGTTCATGCCGGTGCATTTCCCGGTTAATTATGACAAACGCTCATTTTTTTTTCCGTAGCGATAATACATTTATACCTATAAATAACAGGAGGGGGGATTCAGCACCTAAGCAAACAAATGTATTCTACGCGTAGAAGCGTGTGCATGAACACCAGCCACCTTCCTCACTCAAAGATATTAGGCGCCCCAATCTATCGTATCTAAGAAAACAAAATGCTAAGGATCCTGTACCGTTTACCAAAGTTGCCTGACCACGTCTTCTCTCCCCCCCCCAACCACGCTTTTATTTAAATATCGTGTGGATATACGAATCAGGATAACAGCAGTTACTAGCGAAGTAGTTTAATTATTGTAAAAAAGAACAGAAGCGTAGGCCACTAACTCGTTGTTTTCTCGTAGAACTTAGTCAACACAAATGATTAATTATCATTTAACAAAATTAATGACTAATTTTATTAGAAAAGTTTTTTAGATAAAGTTTGTAAATATTGGTGTTCTACGTATTGACAATTTTAACGAAAGCACACATTGCCTGAGCAACGATAATTCCGAGACACATCACACTGATAAAGACATTACGTCAATATTTATAAAGTATAAAATTTTACTAAGCACAGCGTCCAAAGATTATAAAAGCTTGGTCTGCTGGGCAAGTTGGTGATTGACATTCATATTGAAAATAGCGCAAAAAAAAAAGACGGGACAAAAAGGAGAAGCACACGGGAAAAGCGCTATTTAGTGGCTACTAACATTTATTAAACGCATCCAAATTTGCTATCGCCGTCCACGCGCGTAATCTCATCTAAACAGAAACCCGGCGTACCGCCAAATCAGTAGATATAATCCACCCACCCCCTGTTCAAAAATTTAGCAAAACAGATACATCACCCCGGCGCACAACTCGTTTTCCTGCGTGCTTCTTTGACATTTTGTCCTTTTTTTGCGCTATTTTAATATATCTGTAGATTAGAACGAATGATCCAGGTCAAATTTGTATGTGCAGTGCAACATAAAACAGGAGACGGCTTCGAAATTTTAAGCACTAATATCGTACGTACGAGGTTCTTCCATCGTTCATTCATCCGGAAACAAATATCAACCAGGAAGGTATTTAAGGTAAAATAGTTTGTGTAAACGATGATATAGATAAAAAAACAGACCGTTCAGTAAGAGCGAATTGCCGCGCAAACCGTCCTAACATAGAGGAAGTTCGCAATCTTTTGTGCAGAAACAAAATACACACCCACGGTTGTGAATATTAGAATAATATTATTTTACGCCGGAATAAACAAGAATGCAGACGCTCACTTCATGGTTGCACGATGTTGCAGCAGGGCTTCAACGAACAGTGCCCACAATAAATAAAAATTCTTCACGAGATACGGGATCGTCGGCCCCTTTTTTCCAACAAAAGCGCGCCTTCCTCAAGCGCTGCGCCTGTGCACGGAAGGAGTTGAAGCTAAAAACAAAACGGCAAATTATTTCTTTACTTGGCGACGTGACAGCTGCCACCAGATAGGTGGAAGTTGTCAGCGACAGTGTCGGAGTTGTAAAGCCGCACAACCCGCGCCCAATACGAGCACCAGCGCCGCGATTACAGTGAGTTCGTGAACTACTATTGAGTTAGTGAGGGCATTAGTTTGATGAGGGGCGTGCGTTTCTGAGTTCGGTGAGAAAGTGAGGCGCGTGAGATTGTGAGTTTGTTGAGTTCATGTTTTCGTTGAGTTCATGAGTATACGAGTTTGGGGAAGGCCGTGAGTTTTTTGAGTTACATAACGAGCCCGAGTTTGTTGAGGTAATGAGATAGATGAGGGACGTGAGTTTGTGCGTTTGGTTAGCTCCAAAGTTGATAAGTTTGTCAGTGCGACTTGAAGGTGAATGCGGCCTTGAGGGTGGAGTGAATGAGTTTTAACTGGTTATCTTGAGCTAGCTCTGAGTGACTGAGTTTAAGCAAAATTCGGACCTATGGTCCAGACGCGTGTAGGCTGTAAAAGCGGTTTGTACATATTACGTATTTTGTAACCGTCTTGAAGTCCCATTTTTCGCTCAACAAGAAATGTAAAGACCTCGGCTATGCCCCCAACAGCCTACGCCTTAAGCGTATTGTCCAAACCACCGAAGGACATAGCGTCATTGATTAGGCAGAACGCCGTCTGATCTGTTCCCTGATTCACGAATGCCACGAGTTCATCAATAGGAAAAAATTGGGCCTGTTTCTTATGCGATGTGGCTGAAACACCGAGTACTAGAGGTGTTCTTGCCCCTGGATGCTTTCGCTTGTAAAACCGTTCCCACGTGCTCTCGAACCAAACAACTGGTTCATGGAAAGAAGCGGGTTGCTCTTGAGCCGGTCAGCTAAGCCTCCAGTCTCGGCGGTGTTGACACAAGGGACTCGTGTGCAATGCTGTTTCGAGCAAGTTGTTTCGTTCAGAGACATTGGTCCTGGCAAGAGGACAAAGTTCCACCCAAAACCACCCTAAAAGTACTCCTCCCCGATGTGGTAGTGTCTAATACAGACTGTCTACGTTAGTTGGACCCTCTAGTCACAAACAAGCCCGGTTGAAAGCCATCGGTGTCATATCTTAGGCAGGTCTGCAGAAACCACTTAATATTTCGTCAGAGAAAAAATCAAGCCTTCTATCGCTTCAAGGAAGACAGAATATCCTATAGTTGTGTCCAGAAAAGGAAAGCGCTTCCGGCAAAATGGACACATATAAGAAAGACCAATATGTGTTTGAGCTTTTTGGCACTCGTGCCTACACTCGCTTGCCAAGAGATCCTACAAAAAGGCTGCACTAACCATTCAACAAAGTATTGCCAATCATATTGCAGAAATACCCACACCTCCGCAGCCTTTACATGAGGCTCGTATGCAAAATTAATCTCAACCCGGTGTTGTACGCTTTCATTAAGACACAGAAGGCTTGTGAACCCTTCGACCTGTTGTAGACATCAAGACGTCACCTTTGTGCGCCGTCTCCAAGAACCCCTAGAGGTTTCTTTCACCCTTCGCCGGAAAGACTCCAACGTATGTACAAAACTCCAGTCAATTCAAGAAGCTTGTTTCTGGCTTAGAACTACATGACGACGATAACCTCGTCTCATTTGACGAGGTGTTTTTGTTCCCCAGTATCCCAGTGCCCTTAGTTGCATTCGTTGCAAATATGGCCCTCTATGTAGCTGAAACAGTTTCGGAGAGAACTTATCTGCTTGTAGTCGAGATCTGCTGACTGCTAGAGCTTACTCTAGAAAGCACAGCATTTAGCAGAAAGTCAATTCTCATTAGGGAAGCCATCGAATGCAAGGCTTTTAATACCGTTGAGCCTACACTATAAAAAATCAGAGAGCGTGACTTGCTCCTCAAGGGAGCAAATGCGCTGACACAACCACTGGTTTCTTAGGGGAGAAACGGCAACAGGAGCAACCCTTGCTCCTCTTCCGTTAGTCACCCCAAGTTGACCCCCATGAGTAAATTTTCCACCCTTGCGTTTAGGCCACTGAGACTAAATGTCGCACCCTTACCTTATTTATCACTAAATTGCGCCCTTAGACACCCAGGTGGCGCTAGTGAACCTCAAATTGAAATTTCGTAAAAAAATGGTTTGGCGGGGTAGATCTTTACCGCGCTCATTACATTAGCATACGAATAACGCTTATTTGACATTGGCACACGCGTTATACATTTTAACATAGACAAGGAATTAGAACACAGATAATACATACACAACACACACGCACAAAACACGCGACGACAAAATTCAGTTGCCACCCCAAAGCCTACCCATGCGCCTTTTATACTGATTATATGAAAGGAGTTGTTCTGTCAGTGACCATTTCAGCCGTGAACGATGATACAAATATGGTGTTGCTTTTGCACAAATATTGTTCTCCAATATTGTTGCTAAACTTTCCAAGGAATGTATCTCTTACTAAGAAGTAACGGTACACACAGTAATTATCTGTGACAGTCTATAAAACAGCGAACTCCAAACCTCTCAGAAGTCATGTTCTCGCTTCCCCGCATACACTCTCGTACTTTGCGCATGCGCATCTCCGTGGCAACCGCATCGTCTATTCTAAAAACAAAAAGACAGAAGAAAAAATGCCTAGATTGTAAGGAATTCAAAAAGAAGAAACCAGAATGAAGCTTTCTTGTCTTTGGAAACGTTTTTACCACGTGCTGCGCGGCTATTTTCATTCTAGTTAAACCAAAAAGAAAATATAAACGCTTTCAAAGCATGCACGTTCAAAAGAATCCATAGGGGAAGGACCCCAGGACAATAATCAAAAGCCGCATGGCCAGTGCATCAACAATGGCGGTGCTTGAGTCAGCGCAGGCTTCCATGACGTGCTGGAACAGAGGCTTCGCTCGTTATAAAGTCAGCTTCAACCCTTAAACATGCCCCCTCCTCTAATTTTCGATGCTACGATTGTCTGTGAATGCCTGCCCCGCGTTCCGAAACAAAAAGTGCGTCGCTAACGCTGGCCCTCGGCGATGTAGCAGACGCCGCCATCTTGTCCGCGCGACTTTGCTTCGCGCTCTTGCTCCCGCGCTCTTGCTCCCGCGCGCCTTTTGCTGCATTAGCTCCCGCGAATTTGCTCCCGCGCGCCTTTCGGTTAGTCCCAGTCGAGTTTAGCTAGTCCTCAGCATTTGCGCAAGGTACCTAGCTCGAACCAGATGGTCTCTTCGGGGAGCAAATGGGAGTTCAGAGGACCAAATGCTGCCGTTAGTCCTCTTTGAGTGTAAACCCAGAACCTCAGAGCATTACATTGACGAATGCATCTGCGTTGTTAAAACCAGCGAGGCGTATCTTCTTCAAAATACCCTCAACTCAGTGGATGCATAGATACCATTCATGCTGGAACGCAAGAGCAAAGGTTCAATTCCCTTCCTGGATACACTGGTAACCAGGAGTGGCGTAGGGTCGAGCTGCTCTGTTTTTGCAAGAAGCCAACCTATACTGCCACATAATAGAGTTTGATTCCCACTATACCAGCTGCCATAAAGCGTCGGTGTCGTCTGCGCTCTTACAGGCGTGCTTTCGCCACTTGCTTAACAAAGAAGGGTCTCCAAAAAGAAATCAAGGTCGTCACATCGGATCTCCGCAAGAACGGCTGCGCAGAATAGTTTATTCTTCGGATACTGAAAAAGTCAAGGCATCCACCCGTAGAGCGCGGCATTCTCCCCTACAAACACGTATGTGTGCCCTCCCCTACATCAGATGCACCCTCAATACCCTTTCCCCTGTTCTCGGTCGCAACTGGATTACGTGACTGATAAGCCCGTGTCTACAATCATCCATCGCCTTCCTCTCCAGAAGAATCGCCCCACCAAAGAAAAGGCCCAAGGCCTGGTCCTCCGTGCAACATGTAGAAATTGCTAGCTGTCATACGTTGGCCACTGTGAGAACTTCGAAGAGAACCTTACGTGACGCAAGCACGTTGTCCCGTACAAGGATGTGGAGGGAAGTGCCCTGACGGAGCGCGCAGAACCAACCGTGCAAACAATCGACTTCGAAAACAGCACTTGGCTGGCCTTAGAGAAGCGTTGGCGAAAACTGCTTTGTTTTGAGACTTGGCTTATTCAACGCACAAAAAGGGAACGTTAATTGTTCTCCAGGCGCTCTGCCCAGCAGCTACATTTCTGGACTGCGGCGTAAACAAAGCCACATACATCCGTGTGTGCATTTATGCGACGAGAGATCTTTCTCTGACTCCTCCGATCAAGCTGGCCTCAAAAGGTTGGGGTACTATTTATTAGACGTTTGGATGGAGTCCCTACCTTTGTTTTTCAATTACAGCATAAAAATATAAATAATATATGTACCTACAGTGAATGTTTTTAGTGGAAAGAAAAGTCAGCCCTAGTGAAAAAATCGGTCGTTTTTTTGCAAATATCTCACCTGGGCATCGTGCAAGTTCTGCAAATAGAAATATTTGAATTTGCGTAATTTAATTTCACCAAGATATCCCCGTCGATAGACCACGTGGTGACACCATAAAAAAGTGTGTCGTGTAACGCTTTGCTGCAAAATATTGCGACGTTTCCTAAAGATATCATTCAGATTTGGAAGGCGAGCTGGATATGTAACCACAAGGTTTGCCAGCGGTTCTCGTGGCACCTTTAGTTGGGCTTGATTTATCTTTTGTTTTAGGTCGAAGGCTCGTGGCTTTCAATGACCTATGTCGAGAATGGTTGGTGGACAATTATGCTTATATAGCACGTGTTTTAGATTGCATGTGTGGGCCTTGAATTCATCTAAATATGAACATGTCCTAAGGGATCTGTGCCTCTATGGAAAAGTAAAACGTGTTTTTTTACACTGTTCGTTGTCGAAGCTCCTAAAGTGCAGGTGCCACTGGCGTTAGTCAGCTTCTTGAAAAGTTTTGTTTGACGGAAATTAATTTATTCTAATATCAACTGCCATCTGAAAAAAATAAATTCTCGTTTGTGAAAAAATGCGTCAACACTTTATACTGCTGTAAGGCCTGTTGAAGTACCGAATAACCTCTAGGAGGGCTTGCTCTTCGTGTGGCCGTATCTTAAAGATACTACCTCGCTCGTCGCTCAGAGAGCGCGAGCGTGGACGAATGGTTATGTGGTTTTGATTTCGCGCGGAGGCCACAGGTTTGATTCCTGGCAGTAGATGCTTCCTCTATTTATTCTTTCAGTTGAGTGTTCTCGTAATTTCGACAGCCTTGTTGTCTGATTGAGTTGCAAAGGTTCTACGCGCCGAATGTTCTACGCCGAATGTTGCAGAAGCCCATGCGTGCACATAATGAACTCCGCGTGGCAATCCGGAGTCAGTCTCGCGCCAGGGTTCGATCCCGCTCTTTCGCCAGCATGGACGCCAGCGACGCTAGCCTTTTTCTTTTTTGTTTTGGGCACAACTTCGCCTCATTAAACTTATAGTTTGCTTCAGTTATCATCCCCTCGACAATTGTCATTCATGACAGTTTTATGGAGGTGCGGTGCACAGCATTCCATGCCCGCAAAATGTTCTCCTCGAAAGATATATCGAGATCGATCCTTTTCAAATCCCGAAAAACTAATCCCCGTCGTCGAAAGAGAGACCCGAGTCACCCACCGCAATCGAGGCCAGCCTGGGCAGTTCGGTCAACTATCAAAACTTGAAAGGAAGAGGAAGACGCAGACGACGAACACCACATCTCAGCAAGACGGAACGCCACCGACGTCCATCGTTTACGTGCAGGTGCCACAATGAACGCAGGCGAATTTCAGTGGCAATCTTCATGAAGATACAGATGACTGCTTGAGCCAGTACCAGCGCGTTGCCCGGTTCACCGAATGGGAGCCTGAGCAGAGCCTACGGAATGTCTACTTCGCTCTGAAAAGCATTACACGCACCTGGTTTGAAAAGCACGAAGCGTCGATTTTGTCGTGGGAAGATTTCCAGGTCAAGATTCGACGCACCTTTGCCAACCAGTAGGGATGACAGCGGGACGAAGAGCTTTTGCAAGAAAGAACCCAAGGGCCGAAGAGAGCGTCCCAAGTTTCGTCGAGGATGTCCTCCGCTTGGTGAACCGCACTGACCCAAACGCCTCTGAAGCGAAAAAAATGCAAGTTCTAATGCGGGAATCAAAAAAAAAGAAACCTTCTTCGGCAGCTTTGCGCCGAGCCCGCCTATCACTGTCGAAGGTTCCATTACTTTGGCCACGAACATCGAACGTAACCTTCAAGCACGGACCTTCCACTACCTCAGACTTCCCGACATCGCTGCCCTCTCGCCATTAAGCTGCAACGCCCCGTACATCCGCGGGATCATCTGTGACGTTGTCCGTGCGTAAATCAAGAAGCTCCTGCCTGCTGCCAACCCGCCTGCTTCGCTGTCGACTGCTGTCCACAAGGAAGGTCAGCGGGCATTCCAACCGGACGCTCCTGCCAGCGTAGCTGCACACGAGGAGCCCTCTCTGACGTACGCCGCGGTATGTCGGATGCCGGCGCCACCTGCCTGGCAGTATTCGATGCCACCTCGACCTGACCTACCAGCGCCGTAGACTTTCCGACGTCGTGAAGGGTACCTTAACTCGTCCGCACCAAACAACCAGATCCTAGCAAGACAGATATGTGGAGCACGGCCGATCGACAACTGCTGTTTTATCACTGAGGCGAGGTCGATTGCATCTACTGAAGGTGCGGAAACCGAGAAATGGTCCTGCGAGGTTTTGCGCCAAGCGACTAGCGGTCACGTCTTGTGGAGCGGCCGAGGGACATCAAGGAGTTCTTCCGGCGACCTCTGTCACTGGTGGTGCCTCTTCCACAATGTTTCCGTTCGCTTTCGCCTCGATGTGTGCAGTCGCCTTGAGGTGTGCTGTCGCTCTTCCCGCGCTCCCGGAGGGACAGCCTGTCCCCCTATCTCGTCCCGAAAACTAAGTACGGCACCGCCTGGAGGTGGCGCTGCCGAATACGACGGAAGTAATGAGCCTGTGAGAACGCCGGAGCTGTCCCACTCTCCCAAGGCCGTACACCGCAACGACGCTCTTTCAACGGTGCCCAAAAACCAAAACGATTAAATGGATGGCCACAACGCATCGCCACTTGTAGGCACTGGAGCAGACTTCACGGTATTGAGTGGGAAACTCTCTCGCCTCCTGTGAAAAGTGACAACGCCATGGGATGGACCTCAAATACAAACCGCCGGGGGCACCTTATCACACCAGTCGAGAGATGCACTGCTCGCGTCGAGATCCATAGTGAGAGGCGGCCTGTGAAGTTCGGCGTCCCAGAAGACTGTGCGAGGAATTTTATCCTCGAAATTAACTTTCTTTACGAGTGTGGCGCCGTCACCTACTTTGCTGCAATCCAGTTGACACTGCGATGCTGCTGGTAGAGCGCAACGCGAAGTCAAATGCGATGCGAGTTATTGCCGACCACGTGAACCTACCGCCGCAGTCAAGTGTTTTCGTAAGTGTCATAACCAACGCAGCCATGTGCGGCGAAGCTGCTATTAAAGGCAGCGTCCAACTGCTTCTTGGAAAAGTAATTGGCGTAGTACGAATTTTTACAGAGTACCAAGCACACGACGTGCTACTGTTATTGTGATGAACTTTAAAGAGGAGCCGCAGCACTATAACAAACGGTACTACCGTGGGCCACGTCAAGAAACCTCAAGCACCAGCCATGGTCACCCCAACCTTTGTGAAAACCTCGTCGTTTCTTCACAAGAGCACGCCTATGCCGCAGCTCGATATTGCCGCGAGCACAGCTGACCAAGTAAGCAGCGCGGCCGTGGCCTAAAGGCTGAACTCCATGGGACGAATTATGTGACGAATAACTGGCGAACGCCACCCGACGGCACGCTCGCTTTGCGCGCGACGTAGCAGCCACTGTGTTGATTCCACGCGCAGAGCAAAAGCCGCCGGGCAAAATTCGTCGGTTATTCGCAGGATATTCGTCCCATGGAGTTCAGCCTTAACGGTTATCGTGCTTGCTTCCCACGCGAAGAGTCAGTTTTGATTCCCGGGAGTTACGCGTCATTTTATTTATTCTTGCAGTTTAATGCTCTGGTGAATTTGAAAACTCTGTTGCTCGTTCGAGGGGCGAATGTTCTAGTAGCCGAACCTTCTAAGTCGATTGTTCCAGAAGCCAACACGTGTACATAAGGGGCTCCGCGTGGCGATCTGCAATCAGTCTCGCCCGAGCGCTCGACCCTGCGGTTTCGTTGACATCGACGCCCGCGACGCTCTGCTGTTTTCCTTTGTTCCCTCTTGGATCTGGGCACGACTTCGCCTCATTAAACGTTTAGTTTCTTTAGTCATCATCGCCCCATCAAATGGTATTCGTGACAATAGCCACCCCGAGCTACCAGCTGAAAAGCGGAGGCAACTGGTTGATCTCCTCGATGAATATAGGAAATGTTATGCAATCTCATCGAATGTTTTCCAAACACCAGTGGCGAAACATCGCATTGTTAACGACGGCGACGTGTACCCAGTCCACCAGTCGGCATACCGTGTCGCTTTGACAGGAAGAGAAATCATCCGAGAACAGGTGCAGAAAATGCTCGATGACGACTTCTTCCCGCCGTCAAGCAGTCTATGAGATTCACTTGTCGTGGTCTTAAATAAGAACGAAAGCTTGAGGTTCTGCGTGGACTATCGTCGACTGAATGCTATGACAAAAAAATTCGCCTACCCGCTTCGTTAATTCGACTATACTATAGACCTTATGCGCCACTCCGGATACTTTTCGTCGATGAACGTGAAGGGTCGCTGCTGGCAGATCAAGGTTGACTAACGGGGTCTTGAAAAAAACTGCTTTCGTCACGTGAATGAAGTGTAAGAATTTAAAATGATGTCCTTCGGACTATGCACAGCGCCGGCGACCTTCCAGACTGTCATAAGCGCCGTGTTTGCTAGCTTAAAATGGCATAGCTGTCTCGTCTACCTCGACAACGTTTTAGGGTTTGCCACCAACATCGACGAGCACTTACGACGACTCCGTGCCGTACTTCAAGTCATCAAGGCCGCTGGACTAACTCTCAAGCCAACATAGTGCCGGTTCGCTTAAGGTGAGCCCAAATTTCAAGGCCAAGTGGTGAGCACATAGGGTATGCGTCCTGGCACCGAGAAGTCGAGTGCTGTAGGCGAATTTTTCCCGCCGTCGGACAAAAAGGTCATAAGAAGTTTTTTAGGTCTCTGTACCTACTACAGGCGCTTCGTTCCAGTTTTTCGCGAAGTTTTTTGCGCAACTGACATACATTACGAAAGACGCCGTAAATTTTTAGTAGACAAAAGAACATTGGCGGGTGTTCGACAACCTGAGATGAAGACTTCAAACACCTCCCTATCCGTGGCCATTTCGAACAGCATGGAAATATAAAAATTTCCACGGATGGAAGTAACACGCGGTTAGCGCGCTGCTCGTCCAGATACAAGAGGGAATACAATGGGTAATCTCCTATGAAAGCCGGACACTGTCTAAGGCGGAGGGTGGCTACTTCACAACGGAGAAAGAATGCCTCGCTGAAGTCTGGTCTATCCCTATGTTTCGCCTGTACACGTACGGAAGTACGGTCCGACTGGTAACAGAAAATCATTCGCTCTGCTGGCTGGCGACACAGAATTAACCATCAGGGACGCCTCACTCGGTGGAGACTGCGACTTCAAGAGTTCGACATGGCTGTTGTGTTTAAGTCCGACCGAAAATATATTGATGCTTAGTGTCTTTCAAGTGCCCCTTTGAGGCCGGTCCTGCCTTCACTGAAGACTATGGCGACGAGCGTTTCCTAGGCGCACAAAATGTCAGTGAAATAATTTCACTCTGAAGGGATGATCCTGAACTGCGATGATTCATCGAGCACTTTTAGGGACAACGAAGCGCTGTCCCTCTGTTTTCATACGAACACTGCAAACATTATTAATCCGACAAGGTGCTTGGTACAAAAAAAAAATAGGGAAACAACACGGCGTGGGTGTTGGTGATTACTTTCAGTCTTCGAGAAAAGAATATTTTTAGCCTGCCACGATCACCCGATGGCGAGACACCTTGGTTACAGCACGACTCTTGCCTGGATACGCGAAAGATACTAATGGCCCAAAGTTGAGAAGACAGTCCATTACTACACCCGATCTCGCCACGAGTGTCAACGACCGAGAAACTACCGACGATATTGCAGAAATTCCTCTGCCTATTGCGCCGCCATCCGCCCAATTATTGCAAATAGGAATGGATTCTCAACAATCTACGCAAAGAAACCGATGATAATCGTCTCGACCGATTATCTCATACGCTACGCCAAGACCAATGCCCTTTTATCAGGTTCGGCTGTAGAAGTCGCCAAGTTTATCACCGATTCCAATGCCCTCCAACACGGCGCCCCCGCACTCCACCTTACATACCGTGGATTATCGTTCATGGCACATCTGATGCAAGAAATCCTTCGTCTCAGTACAACCAGCCACCGTCGAACCACTGCGTGCCATCCGCAGAGAAATGGACTAACGGAAAGTTCAAACAAAACTATAGCTGACCATGATCTCTGTATTTTGACGAAGAGCACAAGACTTGGGACTTAGGTGTAACCCTACGTCACGATTGTTTACAACATGGTGGTGCAAAGAGACCACAAGAGTAACACCGTTTTAGCTGGTGCATATCCGAAAATCTACAATCATCCTCGACGCGATGCTGCCCCATAAACCTGGTGACGATGGTAGCCACGACGCACAGGTGGTCGCTCAGCGAGCAGAAAAAGTTCGCCAGCTCGCGCGACTCCGTATTCAAGATCAACAATGTGCCGACGCTACCCGGCACAACCTTTGTCGGATCGACGTTCGTTTCAAGCCTGGAAACCGCTTGTGGGTCTGGACCCCATTATGACGACGCGATCTAAGCGAGAAACTCCTGAAGCGCTACTTCTAACCCTCTAAAGTGCTTCGTCGACGCGAGGATATGAAGTACGAGGTGATGCCCTACAGAACACGGACTTTGTCATGCTGCACTCCACGACCGAAAGTCGTCCACGTCGTGCGCCTCAAGCTGTACTAAGATCGATACGACTGTTACCTGCTTTTTGTTCAACGCTCGATAGGACTGTGTTTTGCAAGCCTCCGTAGATGCCATTTTGTTTGTTAGCTTCGCTGCTTTATTTGCCAGAACGCTGCATCGAGAGAATGAGTTTCTCAAAAGGAATGGTATGCCACGCGCGTCGCCCATCGAGGGCATGTGTGGACGAATTTTACCGAGCTTGGCTTTCGCGTGGAGGACCCAGGTTCGATTCCAGGTGGTCAACATTACTAAATCACTCAGTTGGAAAACTTACCCTTGAAAGTTGAAACCCGGACCGCTCGCGTCCACCGAGGCCAAGCTAAATACAATACCAGTGCTACCATTTAGCGTCGAATCGTAACATAAAAGTTGAATTATATTGATGCTGCGAACCAGCAATGCGTGATAGCGCCCCCGGCTTTGGCGCGACTCGACCTGAACAGATACACGCAGACGCGCAGATCCCAGAGTCGCCGATGCAGGAGAAATGGCGACGTTGCGATCGCTATTCGTTCTGTTCTGGAGTACGAATCGAAGCCACTTTTTCAAAGCAGGCTCTATGGCAGTTTCCCAACTGTGTTGTTCTATACTCGGGGACAACCCTTCTTGGCAATGCAGTCAAAGGTACGGGCATTTTGCACCTTTCATTTTGAGTGCTGATTAAAGCTGTGCGAGCGCTCTCCTCCTTTCCTCGAAAATGCCAAGTAAACTTCTCCCCGACTACAATAAGGCTGCTGGTAGTGGATGCTTTTTTATTTATTCTTTCAATTTAGCATTTTCGCAACTTCGAGAACCTTGTCTTCTGATCGGGTTGTGAATGTTATAGGGAGTATTCACTGGCGGCCATATCTGTGTGTGTGGTTGCTGAGCGCGTGCTGACGACGAGCTTCCATAGTTCTTTTGCAACGCGCTTTCCGCACCATCAAGATTGCCGGTCTTAGCAGGGAAATAATTTAAGCTCGTTCTCAACATACGCCCCAAACATCGCCCTCAAATATTGCGTCGAGTGAATGCCCCCTATACGTGGCGAACATTCTACGCCGAAGGTTCCAGAAGGCCACGCGTGTACATAATTGGCTTCACGTGGCGAGCCGCAGTCAGACTCTCCCTACCGTACAATATTTCTACTTCGATGCCATCGACGCCTGCAATGCCATCTGTTTTCTTTCTTTTTTTTTTCGGAGAGAGGGGGGGGGGGACACGTTCGCCCTATTGGACGTTTTGTTTTTCTTCAGTTTTAGGCGTCTCATTAATTGTCATTCGTGCTAATAATATCAATGTAGCACTTATAAAATAGAATTTTAAGGGAGTGGCTACATAAGAAGCTAGACTCTTGATCGGCCATAAAAAGGCTTGCATAGATAAGCGCCGTCTGTCTGCCCACTGCAGTGCCCCGAGTTCGGAAAAAGTGCCTTCCTTCAAATTTGAAGCTGTTGTCCTCTAAAGCTAAACTGATAAGTGTTGCGAGGACGTCGTTCTTCAAACGAATTGTGGGAGTGTCATTGTTATAAGCTTTGATTGGAGCTTTGATGACATACTGGTGAGGGATGTTGGTGTATAAGGACCATTGATGTAGGCGCCACCAAAATAATAACGAAATACGTTTCTCATTCTTGCGAATACAAGGAACGCGTTACCGCCCGACCTACGTTACCTCAAAATAAGAGGAACGCGTTACTGTTACCGATAAGAAGTAAGTTTACATTAGCGTTTCGTTTTTAAAAATGAAATATTCCTTATTCTTGTAATAACTATACAAGATGAATTGATCTTTTTTTACCTTTTTTTAACAATTCCCTGATGTTAATGACGTATGAAACACACATTCGTTTTCCACCACAAGCCAAATAAGTGGCCGAAAAAATTAAAGAAAAACAAGCGGCGTTGAACTCCTTAACTCACAGGAAAAACAAGTGGTCACGTGATATGGAGCCGATTTTATGCTGCCAATGTTGATCATAGCAACGCGTTGGTTAGGGCAAATCAGAGGGTATGCGCTGAGTTCCAGAGATGGTTATGGTTGCTATTGTGGTCATTGCAGCGATTGGACACGGGTCACCGCCCGATGGCTTTTGTAGCTAATAAATATCACGAACCGAAATCGAGTGTTCACACAATACTCGGGTCTAATCTATGGGCGGCATTAAAATATCGTCACATGGGTTGGGTTGGAAGTGGGAAGGAGTGAACTATGCCGAAACTGCGGCCCAGAGCTACATCATCACGTTTAGCGGAAGAGACATTGAAAAAAAACGCTCGCTTTTGCCCTTGAAATTACACCGCAGCAAGGAAGTTTTTTGGTCAGTGGCGTCGCGCGCGAGGATACTTTGACCCCACTCCTGCCAGTGAGCTTGTGTAAAGTGGACCACCTTCCAGGCAAATATCGTTGAAGAGATCAGCAAAACAAATACAGGAAACTATATGTTTGCACGAATTTCTTTGTTTAGATGTGATTTATATTCCACTGGCAGACCAGACACAGTAGCATAGTCTAATGTTTCTGTGCAGCCGGAAGTGAATTCAGGAAACCGAATTTTAACACTAATTTCAAAATTGCGTCTGGTGGCGGTTTGTGAAGCTACGTTGGAATTGTTTCACGTCATGAGTTCCTAAGAAGCAGCAGCGCCAGTTCGCAAATGTATGGCTCGGTCGTGGATTTATTTAGTCCCGAACGTGACTTGGCGGAGAAAGCTAAGACGTGTATACTCCGTTCACATATGATATGAGACTACAGCAGAAGCGACAAACGCGAGCCAGCCCGCGCCCTTCGCTTTGAGACTTGCATTTCTTGCGCGAGTGCTCTTTCTTCGGAAGAACGATTTGACCCAGCAACCTCGTGCACTCGGTGTAGAGGCATTGGTTGCAGCCTCTGCTTTAAAGTGCTTCTGCAGAGTACATTCCACAACATCAAAACCACCGGTTTTTCGCAGACGTTAGGCAGGCGCTTGATCTGAGGATGCTTGCACTCCTGCCTAGCAAAGCATACCCCCCACTCCTCCCCATCCTCTTGGAACCATGACTTTTTGCGGTGTGAAACGAACACGGTGAATCCAGAGCCGTGTATTGACAAAGTTTGGCCATTCATTGGTTTGAATATGCGATCATATGTGGCCAACCACAGGCCTCAAAACAACCCATGTCGGTAGTCAGTGAGCTCTACAATTGGGACTCGAATAATTTACGAAGTGGTGGCGTCGCTAGTGTAAAAAAAGTATAGCTCTTCGTGACTGAAAACTTGGCGCTTGTGAGGTGTTTTTCACGTTCATATTAAACAGTAGAATAAACGAACGTACGCTTCAGATCGAAGAAAACTGCGTACGTTGCAATAATTGCTGCTGATTAGCTCTTTACGCCATCGTCACCAAAATGCCGAGACTGATCTCGTCTATTTCACGCTTTAAATGTCGTTCCCAATATTATGACGTCGGGGTCTGCTGATTGGTCGAAGTTCTGTCGCATTTTTAGTTCACGCTCAAACTGCGGGGGGGTGTTTGGCGCTGGCGGCGGCCGTCGCTCCGCCTATTGGCAACAACCGTCCCTATGTACGGCTCTTGGCGAACCGAACGCTGGTGGGACAATAAGTACCATCCTGGCTGCAAATGACATTACGGAAGCGCCATGCGTAGGCCAAAAGACGTACAGTCCTCGAATATTGCTACACGGCGATAATTTCACGCGTTAACACCGCCAAGCGGCAAGGCTCGCAACTACAATACACTTGGCCGTGCATGAGCTATTGACGTCATGTGAGAGATACGTATTGCGTTTTTCGCTGGTCGACTTAAAAGGAGGAGTAGAGAGCTGGCGCTTATGTCATTTTGTTTCCAGACTCTTTTATTAGCATCATTATAACCGAAATAATCCCTATTGTTTAAATAAGAAGTGGAGTCCCGTAATATTGTCTAGATAATTAACGTTTTAATTATGTTCTATCATGTTCGGTAGGTGCCGGGACCTCAGATCCAGTCGAAATTCCTATTGAGAGATTTTTGTCCGGTGTCTTGGCCACAACTTTGGTTCCTAAAATAAACCCCCGGCCCTATCAATCGACGTTGATTTGTACAAATGAAAAAATAAGCTAAGATAAATCTTCACATGATACATGGAGAGTACAAAAATGGCTTGAAATCAAAGCTCTCCTGTAAAAGTATAAACTTCACATCCGCTCAATTATATAAGTTAAAACCGTCCACCAAGTGTGTCCGTAACTTTGCCGTGTTGTGGGACCGGTGGCCGAGTGAGCTTGCGCACATCAGGTCGGAGCACGTGGTGCGAAATCTCGCGGTGCAGAATACAGGGGTCCTCGGTTCAATCCCTACCTCTGCCCGTTTCGATCTGGATGACCATCGTACCGGCGTGTGCTCAGGTATCTCTACTTCGCGTGGATGACTTTGCTTTTACACACGCTGTCAACCTTAGCGGAAACAATCTGCAGCGATGAGAAAGGGCCCTTGTTATTTCCGGATTGTGATAATTAATATATTTGGTAAAAGAGAGCAAGTCGGGTGAGCCTTCGACGAAAAAAAATGTGTGAGGACCCGCCAGAATAAAAAGTTAAGTGAGAGTGGTATACAAAGAGTTGTCCGAGAAATGATTCATTAGAACTCTGTCTTGAATTTTTTTTTCTATTGAGAGAAAAAGGGTTTTGGACATGGGGACCAAATTGATTACGGGCATTCTATTTGGGAACAAATAATGATTGTTTGAACTAGCCTTTTGATTTTCGGTAAACAGAGTCCGAGGTTACGTATAAGTATATAAATGTGCAGTTAGCTTTCAGGACAACTTCGTGAACGTGGTTGTTTTATGTTATATCTCTGGTAAGGTAAAGTCCCAGGTACTTATATGATACGCAGTGACCAATGTTATTATTACCTAGTTGGTAAGCAAAATTAGACGAGGTGGTAGAGCGAGTGAATATTAGTAACTTGCACTTTCAGAGTTTAGTCTCATCCGGCAATTGTTACACCACTGTTCTATTATATTGAGGTAATTTTGAAGTTTTATGGTCATCTGCAGTTTTGATGGCTTTGTAAATGACGCAGTCGTCGACAGAAAGACGCACGGGGGACTATTGAAGCTTTGTTATGTAATGGATGTATGTTAAGAATAATATTGAACATACGAGGGTTCCCCGTTGGACGCCTGAGGTGACGGAAGATCTACAGGACATCTCGGTATTTATGACTGTAGGATGTATGCGATTTGTGAGGAACATTCCCATCCAGACTATTATGTTTGTAGGAACTTTAAAGGAATATATGTTCTTAATGAGGCGGTGATGAGGTATCCTATCAAATGATTTTGAGAATTCGATGCATAAGGTGTCAGTTTGTAAGTTCTTTATCTACTTTAGAAAAGAAGTCATATATAAACTGTAAAAGTTGACGTTCACAGGAAAACATTTTGCGAAATCCATGCTGGTGCGAACATAGCAACATATTAGATTCCATGCAGTTAATTATGTATGAATGTGTGATGTGCTTGATAAACTTGCAACCAAAACTTTTGATTGATATGGGGAGAAAGTCGGCTAGTTGTTCCGGTCCCCTGTTTTGTGAATTGCCAGTTCTGTTTCTACTTTCCAGTTGTCCGGTAGCTTTCCTGAATTCAATTTTTTAAATATGTTAAAAAAGTAAGGCAATATTTTTCCTTTGCATATTTCTAAACCTTTGCGTTTTTAGGTCCTCACCGACGTAGAGGCATTTTTAAGATATTAAGTCGCTTTCAAAAATGCTGGCATATAAAATATAACTGTTGTTTTTTTTCCACTGTGGCAAAATCTAACGTATTCTGGTTAGGGTTGGTATTACGATATCTTTTTGTAAATACTGAATTAAGAGTTTTTATAATTTTTGGCGCTTTATTTATCTTTAAAATTTACACCTTCGCCATCAAAGAACCCCAAAGCTATCACACATGTTGGGATGATATTTTTTCGAAAAATAGTGTTTTGTGTTGCTTGTAAGAATAGCTCTCAATTTATGCTCAAAACACCTTAATCTTTCTTGTGGGATTGCATATTTTTATGCCTTTGCATAACTTAAATGTATATTTCTAAAATTCTTTTTAGACGGCGATAATATTGCTTTGTTGAAATGTCGATTTTCTTGTTGTTTCATACTACTAATCGCTTCCGTGAACCTTGGATTCAAGTTCTCTGATTGTAATGTTACTGTATGTCGTGTAGAAATTGCATATGGAACACATAATATTTTTAAAACGGCCTCAAGTCTCCTTAACTTAATACTGGTCAAAAGGGGACAAAAAACAGTACATTGAATCTAAGGCCTTGTTTATTGCATTATAGTTTCCTCTGTTATACTCCATGATGTATGTATCGTATTCAGATTTTAGGGTTGTAATAAGTTCCATTGAAAGGTATATTACTAAATTATCACTTAGCTCCGAAGGGTACGAGATGCTGTTGATATTGCTGGGATAAAACGATAAGATAGAACAAGGATGCCGCAAGAAGAACGTAGAATCTTGATTGTCTTATTTTTAATTTTAACGAAGTGAAACGTGAAACATTTGTCTTTGAGCGCACGTGATGCAGCACATTGTTACGGCAAAAAACGCCGGTTAATAGTAAGATCATCAAAGTCACTAAAACGTGTTATACGAGGTACCGAAAGTTGTTTTGGAATAGAAAAATAGTACGGAATAAAGATTCGTAACAAAGTCATGCGATTAATCAGGCAGTCTACCCACGACTCCATCAAAACAGACTGCACCTAGAGGAAAAGCACTGAACTAGCCGGAACAGGTTTTCCCGCGATTTCTGGTCTTCTGTTGCGGCTTTCTTGATTACCTGTTATTGGTTGTTTGCGCGATAAAGCAGTTGTCCCGATGACTCTGTCCTAGATGTATTATCAGCCTGTTTGTAGGTTGCTCTGTACGCAACCACGCAACGACGTGAACCAGACATTTCGCGCTTGTGAGCGTTCATCCCCACCGTGGAAGGACAGTAGGCAGTCCCTGCATCGCTTCCTAAAAGAAGTCAGACTTCTGCAAGTTCGCTTAACCCATAATGCCTATTGTCCTACATTTAGGATACCGCTTTGCGACATAATTACTTTTTTGTCAAATTAAACTGAAAACTAGCGTCACCTGCAGCATTATTAAGATGTTATGCTCTGTGCGTGTGCAAGTTTAGATAACACTAGGTCCAGAGATCACCACGTGATAATATTTTGAACGCGACTGACGGACGCCCTTGGTGAGAGGAACAACGCCTTCAAAAAAAAAAGTGAGCATTCACACCGTGTTTTCTATTATACTTTAAAAATATGCGAGGTGCCTCTTTTTTGTGTGAGTCAGGCAAACGAGTTAGTAAACTTTTGTGCCATGCCAATAACTGTTGGGGAACTTTTTAGCAACACACTGCAGCATTCTATACTTAGTAAACTTGGCAGATAAAGGGTGCACATGTGGCTTTTAAGTTTTCAGCAGCACCCCTCGCGAGCATAATCAAATATGTTTAGGACGCGTTTCAATCGCGAGTTCTTACACTTCATCAAGTTGCTGAAAAAAACGCTTGAAAAAAATAGAAACAAGACATCTGAAGATTATGCATTCTTTGCGTTTCGATAGGACTCTAAGGCCACGATTTGCAATTTTTGCAGTTGTTTTTATGGCCATGAACAGAGTCTAGCATTCGAACGTGGCTTGTTGCTGATCGAACGCTGCATGGCGGTCTTTATGGTCGCGTATTGCAGACACCGAAGCCAGCATTGCATGGTCGCTTTTTATGGACGCGCTTGCACCCTCCGGCCAAGTGCTGCAGGACTAATTCGCTTTTTTTTTGTTTTTCCTTGCAGAGATGAAATACCATCGGGAGAGTTTCACCAAGGCTGATTGACATTTTGGACAGCATAGGCAATGGTACAGACGTACCATCATCTCTTGGGATTCTTCCTCCTGAGAATTATGCAGCGAAACTGACCGACTAAGAGATGTTACGATGAGAATGAAAGACTTGAATCATCTCCCATGAAGTAGCCTTCACGCTAAAGTTGCAGACCTTTATAGCCAACCAAGCGAAGACAAGGAAGATAATCTTGATCAGCCTCGGTAATCAAAAAGATGCTACACCTGGTGGAAAAAGCGTGACATCGAGACCAAACTTCCTAAAACCGAGGTCACGACTAGACTTCCGCACGGAAACTCAATGACTCCAGCAGATGCTTTCGAAAAGATTTTTGATAGAAATTTCATCGCCTTTCTGGTGCTAGAAACCAACCGTTATGCGCACGCAAAAATATCGACAGCTTAGCCGTTACAGATGATGAATGACGTGTTTCTAAGAATCGTTCTTCTAAGTGGGTACGTTCCTGTTCATCGGTGAAGAATGCTGTGGGACAATTCGCAGGACTCTCATAACGAACTTGTCGCAAATCCAATAAGCCATGACCGATTTGAAGCTATCTTTACAAAACTCTATGTTGCAGACAATGATCACCTCTTACAAGATGACAAGTTCTCCAAGATGCTCCCTCTGTTCAAGCTCCTGAGCCACCGCTTCCTTTTGTATGCACCAACTCAAAAGTTTTATAGCATCGACGATTGCATGTGCGAGTACTTTGGGAAGCGCTGTTGCAAGCAGTTTATGAGGGAAAAGCCGGGACGCTTCGGCTACAAGTTGCAGTGCATATGCGCGTGACTTGGATATCTGGCATCCACGGAGCCCTAACAAGGCAAATTTTGAGTGGACATGGATGGAAGCAACTGCCTTGGTTTGGCTAAATATGTTGTCGTCGAATCTGATCAGGCGCTTCAAGACGAAGCTTGAGTACTGTTTTTATGTGTTTTTAATAGCGTTTTCTCGAGCCTAAATCTTGTGCGAAAGTTGTCATCAATGGGGTGAAATGCACAGGAAACGCTCGAGAAAACAGAATGAAAAATGCCCCTTTGCTCTTACAAACGGACATGAGATGCAATGATAGAGGAGCGCTTGACTACAAAGTGGACGTTAGTAATAAAATCGTTGTTTGCCGCTGGAAAGATAACAGTCTGTGACAGTCGACTCCAATGGTCGTGGCGTTCAGCCTGCACAGCAAGTGAAAAGGTATTCACGGAGAAAAAGTGGCAAAAGTTCAAATGAAGCAGCCGTTCTTCATTGAAAACTACAATGCCCACATGGGTGGCGTAGATCGTCTTGATATAAACATTGCTATCGTATCGCACCTTGTTCAGCGGAAAGAAGTGGTACTCCTGCCCTCTTACGTATCTTGTGAACACTTCAGTGAGCAACGCGCTGCAGCTATACAAGGAAGCGAACGAGAACGTTGAGCAGCTTACAGTGATATAGGTCAACTGCGGTGTTCTACCTCAATAAATACGCCTGCAAGCCATCTCGATGGAAGGGGTCGAGACATTCTGTTTTGCAAAGACAAAGCCCCATTCGACCGCGCTGGACCACTTTGTCGTTCCACACGGAAACGCAAACAAGGTGTTGTTCAATGTCCATAACAAAACGACCACTCAATGCGAGAAGTGTGACATCATGATATCCACCTCAAATGCTTCACGCTAGTATCAAAGTGCACCTCAAAGTTGTATGTGCCTAAATCCTTTATATAGGATGGCCCTAACGAAAGGCATGCAAAGTGATGCAGAGCCACTGAAAGCATTTGTATGCCCCTTTTAGACCGTTTAAACAATGGTAATAATAAAAGTTTCAAGTTTTGTTAGATTTTCTACGATTAGTCATATATGGGTTAAGCCAACACATTACCGCAGCTTCGAAACTTGGAGGATGAAAGGTGGGGCAAACCATTTTATGTTCAATGCTCTCTGGCTGATGCCCCAGCATTGTGAGTTGAACCTGCATATGGCACGGCACGACCTGTATCAGATCGCCATATCTGCCCGATAGTGGCGTCCCTTTTAGGTCGCTGGAGGCGCGAATAGCAGTCTCCTAGTTGGGCCTGATGCGATCGTGGCGAGGCAATCAAATAAACTATTTCCAAAGTTGACGGTGCTGATACTTGATTACAAGATATTGTGTTCTTGGCGGCAATAATAACGCCACTATCCCTTTTTTGTGTTCATCACGCCTAAAAAATACAGAAATTCATGTTTCTTGGGAACACTTCAAAATCTTTATACTGGACGTAACCAAGCCTCCGTTAGAAACACGATGCCAGCATTTGCCGATGCCGTGGTCTTGCGATATTCCTGCGGGTGATTAGGTTGGCCGCTAATAGCAAACGTAAGGAAATAACGAGTTCCTGATGATGCAGTAAGTACAATTTTATTTGAGAATTTTAGTAGATTGTACGCTAGAACTTAGCGTTGCTAGCGGGAGCGCGAGCCGTCAGTTTGAAGCATGTATTGAGCTTGCGCCCGATGGGTGCGCAGATTGCGGTCAAATTAACACTATTGGCTGCATCAGGCTGTAGAGTCAGCTGCTGTCGGACTTCTTTTCTTATTTGTTTATTTTCTCTGAGGGCCGTTCGGCCTTACTAAAATAATTAGTTGAAGCAATGTAAAAAAAAGCATGCACCAAGAGTGGTTACGACTGGTGATTTGACACTACAGATCTGAAGGCACAATGGTGTTTGACTCAGACGATGGTAGCAGAAGGGTGGCCCAGGTCCAGGCTTCCTTTTAAGACAAAGGGGTCAAAGTACATGTTGCTTCTTGTATTTGTACACTAACTTTTGTTCGGTGGTTATTACGTTATGACATTATTCGACCCTAAAGAAACCTGTTTTTATTTTTACAATATCCTGAATCTATTTTTATACATTCCAGTCTCTGTCACCTTTACATTGCTCCAAGCGTGATGCTATGCACTTGTCGTGCCGTTAATACTTCTAGAAATTTCATTTAAAGTCCTCGTGTTGGGTGCCTTTCTCTGCTGCTGTTGCTGCTGCTGCTATTTGTTTCAGTTCTTCAACATCGATGTACTGTTTTATTTTAAAAATAGTTTTTCTCGTTCTTTGGAACGCATTGTCCTGGTGCATACTGCCGTCTTTCGTTATGGCTATAGTGGTTCGGTTTAGACTGGTTTGGTCTGCAATGTAGTGGAATAGTTTCATGAAGCTACTACGCAGTGCGTTGTTTCCGCCCTACTTTATCGCGGCATTATTTTTGCCCTCAGGTCTGCTTTATTTCTTACAAGAGGAAAATAATATTCTCTTAAAGGGCAACTACGCTCAATTCCAAGATATTTAGGCTTACATGTGACTCCATTTCCTAAAGCACTACTAAACAGCTCTACGTCTTTGGATTCGCGAAATGTGAAATAATATTTGTGTAATCTTAATTTAAACATCAGCAGATACCGAAACCGAAACTTTGGTTGCGTCAGACAATATTGGTCTCGTGTCGTCAGAGAAATGGCCACGTCACGTCGAACCACGTGATCTTGCGACGTTCGTGGGGGCGAGCTGCATGACACGTGACGCGGGCAGGCCGCTTCGGATGGCGTAAATGGTGATGGCCACGAGGAGATGAGTAAGGGGAGAAGACGAAAGAGGAGAGGAGGAGCGCAGACACCGGACATGGGGACCAATTTGGAACAGGTCGGGGGAAGCGAGTCCGAGCGGGAAGACGCGCCGAGAAAAGTGCCAGGGAGCGCGCTGGAGAGAGCGCGGAAAACAGCGCATTAGGGAAACACAACGGAAAGGCCTCCCGCTGGCGCCAGCGCCCAAGGCCCCCGAGCCCTGAGAAGCCCGGATCGCCTCAACCGCAAGGCCATTCACTAGCGTCAGGGCTTCAAAGCCCAGAACCCCGTGAGCCCGACCAGAGAAACTCGACGGCCACCCGCTGGTGTTTGCGCCACAGGGCCCCGAACCCTGCGAGCCCTGAGAAGCCCGGATCGCCTCATCCGCAAGGCCAATCGCGAGCGTCAGGGCTTCAAACCCCAGAACCACGTGAGCCAGACCAGAGAATCGCAAGGCCACCCGCTAGCGTCAGTGCTCTAAGCCCCTGAACCCTGTGAGCCCCGGAGCCAACTCGACCAGGCACCAGCACAGTGACAGAACGCCCAGGACCCCACCCCTTCAGAACGCCACTACGGTCGGTGAGCTGCGTGCGGCGCCAGCACCGGCTCATATTAATATTAAAAAGTAAATATCGTTTTCGCCTCGTCTCTCCTTACCTCACCGTGGGCCCACCACAGCGCGTCTGCGCCTCACCTACGGGGGTCGTCACAGTCCCAAAGGTAACGTGATCCTCTATGCGACAACGGCGAACGTAGAGCAAAGCGCAAGTGCCGTCTGCTCCGGAATTTTCGCCAAATAAGTTTGCTACAACATCGTGTTTAAACTTGTAAAAGACAACTCCCGGGCTGGTCAACTGGTAATTCAAGCAGGCAGCAACACAACATCGTGAGCCTATGGAAATTTCGACATTCATCGCAGCTAGGCATCGGAGAATCGGCCCGCGCTCGTATCGTAAACAAAACGTCCTTCTCAAACTAGAGTAGCGGCGAGACGAAACAGACTGCTCCCAGCCCTTAGCTCCGAGAAGCGCGCAGGGCAGCGCAGACTAGCGCATCCGTGTTACGGTGATCACGTGGATGCCGTTGAGCCAACACAGGGAGAAGAAACTCATGACGTCATCGTTTAATTTCGCTTTGAGAAGTAAAAAAAAACGTGAGAATAACGTAGACATGCCTCTGACGTAGTGGCTCAATGTTGGCTGCTCCAACTTCGTGGCATTGACTGCGCTGATGATTGCGCGCCTCACGTTGCACGCTAGAGTTGCCAGATTTCGGCGACTTGGCTCATTTGAAAGTTTGCTGGGCAGTTTATATAAATATATAGACGGAATTAGATTGTAATATGTGACATGTGGTCTTCCTAAATGCTACTGAAGAGGGCTGCATAGTTTTCTAAGTATCAAAAATGAAGCGGAGTTGCCCTTTAAGTTGGAACTGTAGAGAGCGAATTATGAGACGAATAACTGACGAACATTGCCCGACGGTACGCTCACTTTGCGTGGGTGTAGCAGCCACGATGCCAATTCCACGCACAGAGCTGAAATCCGGCAGGAAAAATTCGTCGATTTTTCGTGACGTATTCGTCCCATGGAGATCAGCCTTCACGCTTTCAATGACACTCCGCGGCAGCGGTAGACGGAAGGTGGCAGTATCCAAAACCGTCGACGCCCGAGGGAGCGGACTGGCTCTAGGAACGCAACCCTTTGCTGACCGCTGCGAGGATGACATTCCCAACCTTCGATGAGTCGGAACGTTTACACTAAAATCTAACGCATTTGGCCGAAAATCAGCATGGCAACAGCAGCAATTCGGGTATTGCTTCTTTCTTTCCGAACAAGCAAGAAATCAAATTAGGCGAGGTTAGACAAGGAGGTAAGATAAAGCACGGGGGACCATGTATTTTAGTAAAAAGCTGATGAAATCTCAGTGCGATGGGACCGAATGACAATGAGAGTTGTTTCGAGACTGTTTTTTTTCACCATGGTAATACGTCTGCAAACAACGCGTTGAGTGTTCAGCAGTTTTCGACCATCCACGGCATAGCCCCGGTGCCTTTCCATCCCTATACACCCAGCCTCGCCAGACGTGACTTTTTTGTTTCCTCAGATTAAAATAAGTTTCAAAACGAAAACTTCTTGTCGATCTTAAACAAGTAAAACAAAATGCAAGAGTACTAAAAGGCACCTAAATTGGCATGTTTAATGGGTATTATAATTATTGGATTCAACCAATCGACGATTTACTTCAATAATTTAGAAAGGACTTTAAACGGGACTCATATTTAATTGTATAAAAATAAACTCTTTATGTAAAAACAAATGCAATTTTTAGCACCCCACTTTTTCCGTTATTCGAGCGCTCTTAGTAGTGGCTACATGCTCAATAGTGTAATATGTTAATGAACAAAATCTAACCCTATGTATAAGATGTCGTATTAACATATCAAGTAGATTTAACTGAAAAAAACGAGTCAGACGTGAATTCTAGAGCATCCTTGCCCTGTGCATGTGGATATCACAAACATTTGACCAAAGGTATGAATGGGCGCGAGTAAAAGTGAAAAACAAAGAGCCGGGTGACGTCATTTGGAGTGGTTTTAACTGCGCTTGTGAGGGAAAGTTTGCAGCGTTCCTCACTTCTCGGGTAAGTCTTGCGGAAGGGGTGGAAGTCTTGTATAATCCATCATGATCTGCGCCTACCATAGATTGAGACGGCTCGATCTATGGTAGGAGGGGAGGGGGGAGTTATTTAATTCTAATTTTTCTCGCATGAGTTGAAACATGGTCTTGCCAGTGTGCCAATAGTCCTCAAACCCTTCCGGTTCCCAACGAGACGGCGGGTTTCGCAGTGTTTGCGAGATTAAATTTACGCGCTATTACTGGAGAATGGTAAATTATGCCATTCTTAGACAAAAGTCGTTCTCATAGTAAAATAATGATGCGAAAACTTAAGAAGTATACCCGGACCGGAAGTGTGCCAGGGCTACCGAGTAGAGGGCGGAACTGGGTTTGTTGCCAAACAAAAAAGGCGATTAGGCATTAGGTGATTATATACACGATCCTTGACGGCAGATATTTGTATCATTTTCCCAGGCTTTCACAACTGTATTGGTTCCTTTTCTACAGGTAGACGCACTAACGTACGTCAAAGGCCACAAGAATGTGTTCAGCAGGTCATCGCTGATGATATCTTTCTCACTGCATGTGTGGTGGTTCAGCAGAACAAGTTTTGTGCAATCATTTTTTTACGGTATGCCGTGCAAATCTGCTGGGCCTGGTGAACTATACCAAGTAAGTTACTCAAATAGAAACATCAGTCTTGCAACTTCATACGTCAAATCGCAATGTTACTTCAAACCTAGAAGGCAGCCGGACGAAAAATTTGTAGAATAGTGGGTAGCTGGGCTAGTTAATGCGGAAAAGATAATGTGAAAAAAAAACGCTAAATACAGTAGACAATTTTCGAGAAACAAAGCCTGGCCTGTATCTTCCGTCGAAATTTGCCCGTCTCATTCGCGATTTGTTCTTTTTTATGTTGGGAAAAATATTATTACGAGGCACGCTGCATGCATTTGCAACCCTATTGAAAATTCCATCAAGGTACGTAATTTGGGACGCTGACTGCCAGTCAGCAGCCCTGGTGGAACGTGCCCTGATGGTCCATCAGGTGACGTCTGACTGCCACTGCCAAGGGAATTTCATGAACAAGGGCAGCATTTATACAAGTGTAAAGCTATACGCACTCCGGAGTGCATTTCGAACAAAATGGCTATACGCAATCATAAATATCGCCAAATGCCTCGACAAAGCAAAATGTTCGAGAAAAAAAAAAAGAAAAAAAAAAGCAGGTCCACCGCGGATCGAATCTGCGTCCACTTGCGAACAAAGCGGACACCTTAACCACCTATGCTTTGCCATCACTTAGAAAACTCGATTTGACCATTTGTTTTATACGAGTTTAGCGGAGTGCGTATAGCCATTTCCGTCCGAAGTGCACTCCGCAGTGCGTATAGCTTTACTCTTTATATAAAGCTCAAATTCCGAGGTGGAAATCTTAGATGGCTGTAAAACGGTTCACAAGCCGAGGTTTCCATCTTGCATGGCAGTGAAACGGCTCGCAAGTCCTTAAAATAAATGTAATTCATGACATCAAAAATCAGGAAAAGTGTGTACCAGTACTTTTTCCCCCTTTTGAAATTTGCATTTTTCAGGAAAAAGGGACATTCGTTTACAAATGTGCCACATGCACCGTAAGCATGTTTCAAAGAAACGCCCTCGATGTCTGAACCTTTCGGGACGACCGTATACACTTTAATTCACAAAACCTATGCGACTCCGCTGAAACTAGAGAGCAAGCATGCATGCTACGACAGACAGCCCTGGCTTCCACGGACGAACGCGAGCAGCAGACATATCTGAACTACGCTCGCGGATGCGTTTTGTCTGCACTCTTTATAAAACAATATTAATCAGGTGCGACACAGCGGTAAGGCAAATAGCCCATGCCAGATAGAAAGGTATAAACCTTCTGGCCCAAACCTCTCGGACTGAGTAAGGAGCATTTTAGTGTTGCAGCGCGAGATTCCGACAATGACCGCATCGCTCTAAAGAATGATTTGGCTGCAAATGCAGTTAAGCCTTCAGCATGGTATGCAAAGCACTCGTACATCAATCGCCATCCTTCAGTTCCACTCACCTGCCATGTAGAGTACTTTCGCGTCGTAGAACGATCCTTTTGTTCGCGCGTCTCCGGCCCAGTAGACCTGGTACACCTTGTCGTCCTTATCTACACCGCTAAAGTCCCTTACATCGTCGGAACTCACGACAGGCTGGGTCTTGTCGAGCAGAAATTCTACTAAAACATAAGACATTGTAGAGCCCGGGCAGGATCGACAGGTTAGAGCAAGCGGGCAAACAAAACGAGTCGAGAGCGATCGTTCATGGAAGCTCGGCGAAGCCTCTATGGGCGAAGCGAAAGTGGCATGTTCGGCGTTTCGGCGGACTTCTGATCAGGGTTGTCGGTCGGTTGCGTGTCATATCTCTAACATCAGCGGTTTTATGGGCTCACGTCCCGAAATCGTTTTTTTTCGTGCATAGATTACTTTTCATTTTCATAGATTTGACGAAATAGTGGTATCCGAACGAACTTTACGTCCTTTGACCGTACGTCTGTCTGCACGTCAAAGCTTTTGACGTACAGTCGGAGACAATCGATGTACAATCAGAATCGCCACCAGAACATCTTGACGGCATTTCGCACGGCCGACTGCCACCAGGCAACCATCAGAAAGCCGGCAAGCGGGGTCTGACTGGAGTTTCACTGTCGGTCAGAGTAACTTGTTGGCCAATCAGATATGCTTGACGTACAGTCAGACATAGTCAGCGGTCCACTAGAAAACGTTGACTGCCAAACAGGGTTACATTGATGGATTTTTTATTCGGGTATCTCTCACAACGATGGTTGTTAAGATACCGTCACGCACCTAAAGGTTTTCATTATCCGAGACAAAGTAAAATAAGAACGATTACGGAACTCGCACTTCAATAATTGAAAACGAATACACACTGTTAAAATACAGTTTTGAAATATGGACAGTGATTATCTTTAGATCATATGCATTTGTTAACGCTAATACAGACCTTTTGGCGGTTTATGACAGAGAAATGGAGAATAGAAACCGTAGCGGGGCCTGAGCATTCTACATGTTAGATCTCTACTTTTCTATCTATGTCAGCATGATAAAACGTGTAATACTCTTTACGCTACACATTTGAGTGTGTCATTTCCATCATTATTTTGCACGCCCTGAGCACATGCCAGAAGAACTATAGCCACAACGTCATGATTCTTTCGGACCCGCATCTAATACGAGTTGCGTGCCATTTCGAGTTACATTTTATTATGCAGGTAACGGAAAGGTACATGTATTTACCTATGTAGAACTTTGCTACAGCATCCTCTTGTAGCGGAATGCCCTTGAACCTTTTGTGTAACTGCTCATTCGCGGCCTGCTGGAACAACCTTTTTTGGTGTATCAGTTACACATTTACACAAGTGCTTCCAGCATTTCCGTGACCGCAAATTGGAATTCTCACCGGATTTTGTTTTCTTGTTGTGACACTTAACAGGCGATATCCGCATGGGGCATGGTGAGGCCATACCCATCCGTGACAAAACGTCCGACGGGTGGTACTACGTGTCAGAAAGGCTGCCGAATTTCATTAGGCGCCGTCAACTACTCAGTCCTGTGCATTCGCTTAAGTTCATGATTGTTCGGCGCGTGATCTGGTTCTGCCATCTTTTTCGGCGCGTCGTACGACCAGTCACACGTTTGGTGGCGCATGTGTCTGCCCTGAAAAGGCCTTCAGTAGTCGTCATCTGTTTGCTGCAAAGAGTCTTGTACACGTTACTCTAAAAATAATCAATTACAATTACAACTGCTCTTGGTCAAAAAGAGTTAAACTACATCAATTGACTACTTGTAAATAAAAATTTTGAAATGTAACTTGAAAATGAGCTCTTAGTTTTCTAGCCACGTCAAAGCTTAAAGGGATGGTGAACCGAAATTTGGATTTCAGAAAAAACAATGCAGATGTAGGCGGGACGCTACAATCCCTACAACACTACTCGTAAGGCGATATCTCGAATGGACGGCCGTATTTTGAGAAAAAGAGGTCGAGGTTGAACAAGGCCGACGAGGCGCGTGACGTCAAGATACCTTGTTTCCTCCTCTCTTCGCTTCGCTCCCTCAAGGCGGCGAGGCGGAGCAGACGCGAAGCCGTTCCCTCTCCTTCTCGGAGAAACATGACGTCAACAAACCTGTCAAATGCGCCTCCTTTTCTTGAAAAATACGGTCATCCGTTTGAGATATCGCTGTATTAGTGATGTTTTGGTGTTTATAGCCTCCCGTTGCACGCTTTTGCGGAGCGTTTTGTGGAATCCAGATATCGGTTCAGCATCCCTTTAAAAAGATACTACAACGAAACTTCGGCGCTTAGTTCTTATCTTTATGTGTTCCAAGGAGCAGTATCACATCGGACACTCCAATATCTTATTAAACAAGTCACGAAGAGGAATTTTAAAACGAATTAAACGCTTAGCCAAAAAGCACCTGGTGGATGTCGCAAACGCCTTGTTTGCAATACCCGACTAGGAACCTTGACAGAGAGGGACGATAACTGTCTCGCCTCCGGTAATGACGAGAGAAGAGGGGAAGGATTAACTCCCCTCTACCTGGGAATCTCTTTTTGTGTCTCTCAGAAGACGCTATTGTCCTTCTACAAGAATATAGAAGTTTGAACCGTCACTCAAACTTCTTAAAAAAGTAGACGCTTCGGTGGCTGAAACGACTAGGCCATCCTCCCAACCTCAGCCTCGCCGCAGCTTTGCTTGTCCCTTGACGAACTACGTCACGATTGCGTCGAATGTCATATGCTCGCCACTGGCTGTTCTCCGAGCGCTTGACAAACTGGGCGGTTTATAACGAAAAATAGAGCCGCCAGGCTCAAAATACAAGCGTGCGATTGCCATTTACGGATATTGTGAACCATATTCAACCGGACGAAAATTCATTATTGTCCAGCTCGCTTGCACCTTTACAATTAATTGCATTATAAACATATTCAACATAGTTCTAAATGCGAAGCGTATATTTCGAATTTTATTGAATAATCCCTTTAAAGCACATCATTTTTCTGGAGGTTTGGAAACAGGTATTTTGGCACTGTTTATTATTGTATTACAATCACCTAGCCAGGAAAATAGTTATGTTCTTAATCCACTACTTTTTCTAAACCATTCTCATGTAGGAGACTATGCTCGAAAATTCATTAATAGTAAATTTGCAAAAAAAAACAAAAAAACGGCGCCATTAGGAAGGGGAGGGGAAAAAGTAAACACAGGGGTGATTATATCTGGAAGTGGTAGCATTCATCGTTGGACACACAAGGCACGTGTGCTGTCTAGACGAAAAAGAACTGGAGAGCATTTCTTTTATTTTTTGAACGGAAAAGGGGGGGGGGGGGGTGTACACATTTTCATGACATCAATTTATCCCCAAAACTAAATTTGTGCTCCGGTCTTGATATCAATTTTTCAAATACAATTAGCGGGAAACCTGTTCTTGTGACGTCAGTTTTTCCGCTGAATTTCGAGGGGAAACTGTATTTGTGTCCAGGATACGATACCCATATTGCTGAAAAATCGTGAGGAGTAGCTTTATAATGCTCTCATTAATTTAGAAGCGATTACAAGTAAGTTATTTACCAACTGAAGTGATAAGATACTCTTCGGATTACTTCCTTTATATAAATTCAAGTAATTACAGAAATGCAAGAAAGGAATGAATTTAAAGTAATTCGTTTTATGTTAGGAGTGCCGTGCGTGTCTTGGCGCAATAAATACGAGCGAGGAAGCCATTTCCTGATAATTAATGAACTGTTACTAACTGTCCAGGCGCAGGCGTAAGACACTCTTGGTAGTAGGCGAGTTGGTCTCCTCAAATTTAGTGTTTAATTATATAGTGTTTTTGATTAGAGCGCTTCTTATCTCGTTCTAAATTTAAAAATTCTAACTTGAGAGGAGCGTAATTACGTGCTTTTGAGAGAACCACGATACATACTTTGGACACGTTCTTTTTGCTATAAATCAACTGAGATTAGTACAAAACGCGTTTGTTTAACAGGCTGTCAAATTACAGGTTTTCATTATGCTACATTTATATTCTAAGGCAATAAACAATGTTTCCTTCTTCCCCATTTCTTGAAGGTGTAAAACAAACGATTCACGCAAATGTGTTTTTTAAACTTGACAATTATTTAAATGGAAAGGTAGAAATTATTAGGTGTGTCTCAATAGAAAACGAATAACGTATTTCTGTACACATTAAAAATTTAAGAAGCTCAAGTTATTCAATTTTTACATATAGTAAACTGAAAGGCACCACTACTCAATTAAATTAGTTTCTGCGCAACTTATTTTATTACGGAATATGATCTTGAAATATCACAGAAACCAAATATATACCAAACTTATATTGTGTTGGCCTGATCTGAGTATTTTGGTTAAGAATTGTCAAACAAATGCGGGAGTAAGTCTTCACTGCACGGTTTTCGTACGTCAGCCGACTTCTTTAGACTTAAGTTCCCGAGAAAATGCCAGAATTAGGCTTCACTTCAGGTTGTTCAGTTGATACATGGTATGTTTTGGGTTATGTCTGGTAAACTGATATTTATGCGGTGCAACAAATAACCCCCCCCCCCAAATAAAAAAAAAAAAAGAGTACTTTGATTATTATTCAAGCCATAGAGCAAATGCTTATGTGTCCCAAGATAGTCGTTTCTACGGCATGCTGCATGGGTATATTCCGAACGTCTGGGAAGAAACACATTTATATGCGCAAAATGACCCATATATGGTTTACATTAAACATATTTCTTTGTTTAACAGGCATGCGATGCAAAGCGCGACTACAGTGTTTCTGGCCATGTGAATCCACAGCACACAAAATTCATAGGTTACAGAGCAACGGGATATGCCATGGGTTACGATGACATAAGTACAATGAATTGGAAGGTGAGAACTGGAGATTTTTGTTTTCAAATCTTGTCATTGCATTCGCCATTTGAAATTATATGCAGCAGCGTAGTTTCAAACGAGGGGAGAAATAGCCGGTGAATAGCCCGCCATTCAGGAATTATCTAAGACGTTTCTGCTAAAAAATATACTTGCTGGACCATCTGGCGATACTGAGCTGGGAATTTGTTCATGAATGCTTCGATGTCAGATCGTACAGTGGTGGGTCGGTTTATGTCTTTATATTTATGTAAAACAATATGTTAAAGCCCTGTTCATAGGAAGATCATTCAGCGATATGAGAACTCCCTAGCTAATTACCTTCCGGAGATATAAAATTTCGAAGCTCGAGGCGCTAAGATTGTCGAACTTTCGCAAAAGTAATTTGTATAGCTGTCAATTTCACATCAAAGCATTGATGCAGTGATATTATGTACTACTTTTTTTTTGTACAAAAGGTTGGCGACCTGTAATAAAATATTATATATACACAATAAAACATTTTTATGCAAAATATATTAACGAGACCCGCCAATTAAAAACTTTTAGAAACGCAATCCCAAATTATTTACCGACAAACTGCTCATATAAAAACAACGAAAAATATATAAAAATGATGATTTTAACTGCGTTTAAAACGATATCTATAAAAATTATGCTTATCAATTATATTACTTTTCTTATTAATGCAGAAACTCAGTTCATTTTTTTGAATCAGGCAAAAATGACCGTCAATATGAAAAAGAACAAAAACGACTATTTTTCATTCATTGGTAGCTGTTTGCAATTGATTGAACTAATTTGTGAAGTCAAAATATTGAGTAACTTGTAAAATCTTTAAGAAAGAAAAAAAAGCCTTCACGAATATTGACCAAGCTTACAATCCTTGTAGGGGCTGTTTCCTTACAATGTAGGCTTTAGAGTCAATGGTCTCGAAGCGACCAAAGGTTGTACAGCGGTGGCTGGTCTATTGTATGGTGCAAAAACGTAAGGTGTCCCTAGTGTAGCGTTACATTTGAGTTTCCTAGTGATGCCTCCGAAACTCCCCCCCCCCACCTTTCTTCCTTTCTCAATACACGTTAAAATTGATTGTTTTACGGAGCTCCGTAAGAGGCCGCGCATAGATTATTGTCTTTCATGCGTGTAAATTTAATACTTTACCATTAGGCTCAACATATTTGTATTAAAAATGGTGCCTTCAAATTTATTATTACAACGTATATTAGTAAAACCAATCATCAAACTAATCATTTTTCCTTTCATTTGTCCTTTCGCAGGAATTAGTATGACAGCACCCCTTCTTATTTGCGTTGAGTAATTTCCACAAGAACATTTTGGCCCGCATTTCGTGAAACGCCCTGCATATGTAGCTGAGTGTTTTTCCCAATGACGTGATTTTCATAAAGTATATATTGGACAAAAATATACTGAACATAAACCGGACCATCACAAGCTGACTGTCGCCGCTTCAAGGCGAGAGTCTGCGGATGGCTCAATAAAAAAAATATTCACTCATCTGGCCCACCCATACACTCCGCTTCCCAGTGTCCCGCCGCCGCCCGAAGCCCCGCTGTCCTCCACTGAACCTTCGAAAAACTAAAATTCCGTGGAATCACGGTTGCCGGAGGGGTAGTCTTTCTCCTCCGCTTCAATCAAATAAGATCTCGTGGCGTTGAAGCGAGCAGACGAGCACGCTAGCAGATTTGAAAGGACGAGCGTGCGAACTGCAAGGTTCTCGGCAGCAGGCGGCGCGATATCAGGGAGCGCGATTCGGTCGCAGCTCCGGTGTTATCGGTGTTACATCACTTCCATGACCAAGCTTTCGTAACATCGACCTCCCAACTTCGAACCCCTTCCAAGCACGGAAAGAGACGTAGTTCTACGTCAAAACCTTGACTAGCCACATGCTAAAAAAATCCGCGTGACCGTTTGTCCCTGGTACTGGGAGTGTGATGGACTATCTGGGTTTTAAATACATTGCTGCACGTTAGTGACATGTATCAGAAGCTACATTATATATAGAGGATTGTGCGTTACTGATGACCTTGGAAAACGCCACCGCTCTTTAGAAGACAGTGGGAAGCAATTTTCACGCGTGTAGCAGACGCCCTAATAGACGGATCCCACCAAGCGCTCGGCGCATACGTGACACCGACATAACTTTAGTTCACAGGAGGCAGGCTACAGTGGACCAGACGGCTCCTGCGGTATCGCGGGTATCCCGCTCCGCTTGTGCACGCCCGCAGTGGCGTTTTCTCACCACAATAATAACAAAATACAAACATACAACGCATACAACGCAAGGCCAAGTCGGCTCTGAAAAAGACGTCAATGAGGCGCTGATGTGGCGCCGAGTCATCGGTTTAGCAGCGATGCGTCGGCGCTTTATATTTGCTCAACATTGTGGAGAAGTACGTGAAAAGTATGTTCACGTTTACGCTGTCGGAACTCTGCCACTGCGCTGCACTAGTAGTAAATTGACCCAGCTGAGGGACAAGGAATTTGTAATGAGGCATAAGGTGATTCATTTCAATTACTGCGTGTGTATGAGGATAAACTAACGGTCAAAAAACCATGTGCGTGGGTGAAATATTTCACCCTAAAATAGCTAGGTCTTTTAAATCTACTAATGTTTCGCGGCCCATGTTCTCGGTAATTGAAAGACTGTTATGCTCTCTTTTTATACCACATGAAGGGTTCTAGTCCGATTTCCCAGTTCTTTGTCTTCAGAAGAACGTGACACAGCAAAGCATAGCTCTCCGCAAAAAGGTTTTATTCCACTCACATTCTTCTGGGTCGTTTCCGGATCGGGCAAGGTCACCGAGAAAGTTTGGAAGGTGTGACGCGCCACTGTATGTTGTATGTTGATTGTCCCAGCGGTGATAATTCAGACCACATCCTCTGGGCGTTACCGTCGAGGGTCGAATCTGGGGTCAAACTCTGGGCCATGCAACCGGCCGCGGCAAGATTCGGCGCCGTGGTCGACACAACTGAAACGTCCGTCGTCTACCACTTCCCGCGCGAGGGTAATCTTCCTACTTCTCCCTCTCCTGTCCTCCAGTCTGTCTCCCTTGTTCGCTTGGTCGCCTCGTGGAAGGCAAAGACGCGCCACTGTCTACAACGTGGCGGTCCCCCGCCGCAGGTCGCCGTCCGTCTTTGCCACCGCACGTGCAAGCCCTCGTGCGCAAACGCACCCGGGAGGGAACTCTGCAGATATCCACCGCCGCCTTCGTCAATGTCTAGCAGATGGGTCTCGAACGATACACTAGGACACCAAATACACCGACAGCTCATCCTTGCCATCGCGTCGGCCAACAAAAAGTTATTAGGGTCCGGTGCTGGTTGTGGACCTTATGGGGTGACGACGAGACAACTCAAACGAAAGCCCGAGATTTTGAAGCTCTCAAGTGTAGCTGACGCATATGACCCCGAAAATTGCACAGGTGCTCAGCTGAGTGTCATCTCTAAAGGCGATCACAGCTGATAATTGCGGCAAGGGTGTCAGGCAATGCAGGCCAACGGGGCATGTTCATTTGCTGTAAATCTTGCGGCCGGCCGCACACAGTCCATAATCTAGCCCAGAATACCACCGCTCTCATCGAGCACCGGCATTAGGGCGCACATGATGCACCATCATCTCCGGTTCCTTCAACCACAGTGTTCATCAGAAAAAAAAAAAAAACACTCAGACAATTCGTGGCACTGAATATCATACAGCGTGGCAAAACCAAATATTCAGCTCTGTGGGCATGCCACAATATACAAACAACGATATTCATTCTTTGACGATGGGAATACAATTATGAAGGTGGTTACACAGCATGTTTAAAAATACACCTAAATAAAATAATCCTCACCTCAGAAACCATCAAAGTACACTAAACTCATATAGAATTGTTCTAGATCTACTACACTATATTTATACCTATATTTCGAGACAACTCGATTGCGCTATTTAAAAATACAACATTATCTACATTTGGGCTACAGAATTTCTGCGCCGACAACGAAATTCTTTTCTCTCGTAGCTATACATCACTTGTGACGTACGAAAAAAAAATCAAAACAAGACATAACCGGCTGTACATCAGTAGGAAATACAAATCTTGCAGCGTTTTTGAGGAGCGATACGCTAGAGCCATCCGAACAAAACCAACTGTTAAATGTAGTCTATTTACATTATGCAAATACTTGTAAATATTCTTTGCGACAATGACGCTACACGCAAGCCAAGACTACGGTGTGCAGCACAGAGCGTTCGGGATAGATAACCACCTCCCTGAGAGGCCTTCTCGAGGAACAGGGCATTGAGGCCAGCACAAAGTCCAACTTCTTGATATGCCAGATGATGCTCCCATCGTATCTAATGAATGTCCTTATTTAAAGCCTCTGTCCACAACGTCTGGCGTGGTACGACTGACTACTGCGTCACTGTTCTGGGATAATCTCAAAACATGAGTGGCACGAGCTTGCAAAGGAGGAAGCCACCGAAGTTTAGTGGAGTAACCACTGTGAATGCTGGCACTGCACTAGCTCGGCTGTCGCAATCAACTCCGTCGCTGCACTTCCAAATTATCACTCTACCTAGCCACAATACCGCATGACTAAAAAGTATTCTTGCGACTTTCAAAGCCGACCTGGTTCGAGTAAAAGAGGTACCTCATCTACGAGTCTCGCACCCCTTCCAGTTCTCAATCGAATCAGCCTTTCCTTGAATAAACGCAACAATGTACGCACGAAACGCACCCCAGACCAAGTCAACGCACCGCATTACTAAAGGTCTTCTCGCGAACCGACAGCCTAGTCAGGCCCGAAGATTGAAACCACCCCAAACTCGCGCCATTCGCATTCCGTGCTTAAGAGCAACACAGAAATATCATAATTTACCTGTCGGTTTCAGGAACTGGTCATCTTAACGAACTATATTTCCCCTGAATAAAACGTTTCCGCAGCGTTGAAGTGCCTACTTCATTTTTTTGCAGGATTACATCACCCCCTACATATTCACACAAAACCTGCAGCTTGTACAGCGCCGGCGTGACCAATAGCACGAAAAGCCGCCCACGGCCATGCCGCTGCCAGGTTGCTAGCTTCAGAACACACACACCGACTTAAACCGTACGTTTTTCCTGGCCTCCACCGCAGCTGTCCAGGATAAAACTACGAAAACTCGTCATATTATCAAAAACCGCGGCATCCCCAATGAAGCTTTTCGCTACTCAAGAACAGCTGCTTACGTACCTAGTCCTCTTTTCGCCATTAAAAGCCTGTTCACACACCTGCGCTTCACTTTCACCGACAAAGACGAGACCGGCTTGCAAGCCTCTAATGACGGCTTACTACCGCATGCACAGCAATGCTTGCCTTCGTAAACCATCACAAAATGCTTAAAATCGGTCTTGCCTTAGTCACTCGTAGTCAAGCACAAGCGTGTGAACGGGCGTTAAAGAAATGCTAAACAGCCTTTCGAAAAAAGAAGAAGTTAAGTGTTGATTTTGACGTGTTTGTTCCTGAAGATAGAAATATTAAAGCCGTTTGACACAAAATAATCATTAAACGAGAAAAAAGCGAAGGACAACTAAGCGATCGCCGCTGGGGCACGTTATTGGCTATTCACGCTGACGCGGCACTACATCATAAAATGACCATCTCGATTATCGCTTGATCCGTCGCTTGCGGAAGTAGTCGGGCGCCGAAGCTTCTGCTCTTGTAAATCGAGTTCGGTTTTGATCTATCGAAATCTCTCTGTGCATCCGAAAGAGGAGTACGTCCAGAGGACCCTGGACGTGAGAAAGTACGCCCTGCTTTTGTTGGCAAAGCAGAAAATTGACTCCCAGCAGTTATACGGTTAGACACGAGGAACCGCCTGCACCGACTGGACATGGAAGGCTTCATACGTTAAGGAAAGTATTGGATGCTCCCTATTGTAGCACAAAACGTTGACAATAAACGGAGTGGTATTTACGGGACGCGTACGCCCGGATTAGAGTTGCCCTCCCCAAACCGGTCATTAGAGGACAATAATTCAACACACATCGGCCTTCACGCTCGGCAGCTGCTGGACAAGTGGCCGTGCAAACTGGATTGTTCACCAAGGCTGCAATGATTTAAAGGTGTTCAATATTCAGAAACAATATATCCTAAAAAGTTGCGTAATATTTTTTTATACATATCTGAGCGTCCTGTGTCTTGTTTGTGTCATTCATTTGCCCATATATGATTTTCTGTATATCACTGTTTTTTTTGTTTTTTATTGGACGAAAATTGTTTGCTAAATGGCTGCCGACGGCGCTGAGGGCCAGTCAAGCTTCTTGTTGAATGTTTTTCCTTTTTGCTCCATTATTTCTTTGAACAGAAATAAACATTAATATTATTACTAATATTAGTAGAAGTAGTAGTAGTATAATTGACTTCGGGCGACTGAAAAGCTTCCCCTGAGATCAGACGGGTGATGAGACCGGGTCGCGGCTTTGGCAGCGCGATTTCCTTCTTTACCATGCAATAACTGCGCAGCAGGTCCATCCTTTGTGATAGTGGTACCCTCTGCTGCGTTTTATATGTTTGCTAACAATTGTGACTCTTTTACAGCTTTTGAAAAGTAGATGTTTACCTGGCAGCCCTCAATTCTATTTCGAATACCTAAAAGCTTCCTTGGCCTCCACATTCAAATACTTCTCCCAAGATTTGTTGACTGCATTAAACCACCACCAAGCATTATTGTTGTCCGATCGGATTTCTACGGCACGATGAACTGTTGAATGATCCACGAACTTTACACAGAAAACCCTGCGTTGCTTGTAAAAAAGAACTCAATTCGCAGCAGAATTTCACAGGCTCTGTATCTCCAAAAAGCGCTCCTGCAGATAGTATGTACCTATGGAAGGAAAATTTACACAAGATTTATGTTTACGCTTAAGAAATATGTAACCTCAAGCAATATCAGCAACCGAAAAAAGGTTCATGCTAAAACAAGTTGCACCGGGAAAGTCGCATGATGAAGTGCAATATTAGTTTCTACAACAAGACCTCCTCTCCGAAGGTACTGGTTAGCGGAGTAGATAAAAAAACAGTCTTGTGCCGCGGAGTTGGTACAAATAGTATGGTCACTTGAACGAAATAAAAAGAAACCGAAAAAAAACCACTAATATAGGTGGTTGACACAAAAGAGCCGTCGGAATCCCGCTATTTGGATACATGATCGCGGTTTTTCTAGTACGCTGCAGAACTAATTCCGCACAATAGCTTTTTCTAGAACAGTCGACCTACATTTCCAACCTGGTTTCGTGTCCTCTTGGCGTGTGCCTTTTAATGCGCTGAATTGCAATATTTTCAAAGATGGTCGGCAGAGCCTCAGTTTCACGCGAACCTTCTCCAGACCCAAACCCATACGTGCATAGTTTTCATATGCGCCGTAAGGAACACATGAAAGAAAAAAAGCGTATCTTCTCACACACGTCTGTTGGCTTAGCTGGAACCAATCCTTTTGAAATCTCGGTGTCGGAGTGAAAAGACGGTAAGCTGGAAGAACAACTGCGCCGAGCGCTGTTCGTGTAAGCCGACGGCTACACATAACAATATCATAGTGCATCAGGGCCTGCCAGTTGCTTCGGTGCCACGAGAATTCCGCAAACGCGTGAACAAACAAGAGAACAATCAACACGTCGGGCGATTGAATCAATAGCACGAAAGGTCAACGAATAAATGTAAGCGCTATGCAGAGGCTGAAAGACGACGGCTTGAAAAGTCAGTGGAGCAGCCTACGAGGTACGCGCGGTCAGCCGCGGTGGAGTCCCCCAGCCGGACGTTTTGTGACGGAAGCTCTGGTATACACCAGGGTAACGTACGGATTTCCTCATCGACGCATTTTTGAACATCGACTTCAGAGACTTCATAACCTCCTGAGACGCATCACCCGCATCACACTCGGGGTCCCCAGCAATGTGGCAAATACTTTTGTACAAGGTATTGCAGTATACAACTACTTCAGCGAACAACTTTTTTGCATCAAGGAGCACAGTCCCATCGCTTGACTACCTTCAACCAAGATTGCGCTCTACTAGAGCTTATGTGACAGAACCGTTCAAACCTACCCTCCATACCACCTTTCGGAACCGCCATGGAACACACTTCCATACATCAACTTGAGACCCATACCCAAGCATATGCACCCTGTCAAAGACGCTAACCGACTAACAGCGCAAGGCCGTAGACAGGCTCACGCTGACCTGCTCTCGTAACATGCCGCCGCCAGCTTCACCGGTGGCAAAGTAGTCACCGTCAGCGCAGATCCGTGTGGCCACACACTCGTCAACCATTACCACGACGTTCCTTCCACGGCAACAACAGAAGCAATGTCCGTAACACAAGCAATCACTCTATACGAGCACCTCTCCCAGAACATCTTCATCCGCAAAGACTCCCAGACTGCTCCGCGTGCGTTCCTTTGGAACCTACTCTCTCCTGATACACTAGGTGTTCTAGCTTCCTATGGACAGCACTATCCCACCATATCAGTCCAGCTTGAATGCGCAAAAGGCCATTCTTCCTCCCTAGGCAAAGCACAAGTCCACCCTGACGCCGCGGTTTCCTGGTGCTAAAATATTTCCCAGGCTTGGCCCGCGGCATACAAGCCCAAGGTGGACAGGAGTGAGCGTCATCGAGAGCGAAGGGCCTACCTCCAAACACCTCAGATAGAGCACAGAGAAGTTCCAAGACCACCGGACTCTAAGCCGTGAAAGCATGCCACGCTCCCGAGACAGGCACAAGCTCTCTCGCTGCCTAACGACTTTATATTGCACCAAATACGAGCGGCCCCCAATACAGCCCATTGCCGGGTGTGCGGCTCCGTACCCACACTCACCCACACATACTGGAGATGTCCGAGAGCATCAACGCCACAGCGCCTTTCACTCACCCTGAGATCAGCACATGGGAGGCCTGGGTTGCTCATCTGGGAAAACGACCTCCTCATGGACCTCCCTCCTTCACCACCCACTCACTCTCCTGGGGGAGAACACTTGAGTTTCTCTCCAAGATCGCAGACCCGAACAGAAGTCCTACAACTAACTGTTTGTTTTTTCTCTCTGTCTCTCTTCTCTTTTTCTCGTGTTTGGAGGGGCGCGGATTGAGCGCTATTTTAAAGGCGCTTTTTGGGTTAATCCGCGCATAGATGAGCAAACGAATATGATATTTGTGATGGCTTAGGACAAATTAACAACGCTCAAAAGTTTTAGTTCCATATTTAGAAGCGCTTCAGCTCTTCCTAAAGTCTTATACGTTATCCCACTTCGCGCCCCCGCGCCACTTCGCGGCCACTGCCCGGCGGAGAACCGGTACCCTGCCCAGTGGCAACGCAGGGCACCTACCACGCCGTCACTTCTGCAGCCATGGGGACAGCAACTCGAAAGTAATCTCCGCCCGGGGCCCATATGACGGAGTGAGGATCCGTCAAAAACTGCATGCAATTATGCGGGATCATGCTCCCTGCTCTATAAAGCCCTAGACAAACGGAACATGACAATCGCCTCAAACTGTCTCTTTGCATTTTGATGCATTGACCACAGACGTCTCTTATCTGGTGACACTTGAGGGGATTAGTTACAAAACGTCTCATCTGACCACAAGGTGCTGCATCACAGCGGTCGGAACCACACTAGCGACTAATGTCCCCAGGAATTCTATGAACGCAGAGAATAGGAAACCGCACCGATCAATGAAGCAAGTACCGATGGGGGTGAGCGTGCAGTAAAACTAAGAAGCAAGGCTCCCCCTGGACAAAATTAAGTCGGGAATAATTTTTCATTGGCGTTGGGGCACGTTGGTCGACATTGAAGCGCACTCAAAAAACTGTCTCGCAAGATTTCCCACACACTTACAAGGAACAAAACTCTCACACAGCGCTCACTGTTAACTTCGTATTGCGTGATCAACTTTTGTTTCTACTTCTACTTCAATTCGAGACAATTTTCGAATAGAAAAAAGCGAGAAATAAAACGGCAAAAAAATGTAATTTAAACGATTAGGCAAACTTGCAGCTAAATAATCAATATCTTTCTCTGATAATATTATAGACGGCGTACTAACACATTTTAGTCATATGATCTCGGCTTCGATCGATTAGTGTATTCATAAGTGGCCAGAACTCGTGTTGACGATGTTTTTGCTGTGTTCCCGAAGGCGGTCTTGAGACACCGCCCAGGTTGTCCTGCGTACTGTTTGCTCCTTTCCCTGTGTGAAATCTTGAGTGACATTCTTTAAGTGCGCTGCAACGTCGACAACATGAACCACCAGGTCGCACAATATGAAGTTCTATCGGCAGTAGGTACAACCGCCGTCCTGAATGGAAGTATTGAGGAACTTACAGCGAAACCTCTCTACCGTGAACAATCGAAAACAATAAATTCAAGACATTGCGACGATACGCATGCAAAGGTAGTTGCGCGTGTCACATCCCCTAATAAATGCAATGGCATGTCACCAATCGGACGTGCACGGCCGGAAGCGTCGTTGCGGCAGGGAACACCCGATACTGCAGGACTCAAAGGGTGCGGGATTTTCTACGCATAACGAACACATGCAGAGCATGAAGAGCCTAATGGGCAAACCTACCGGAGTCCGATGGCGCCGCTGAAAAATGGATAATGAAGGTGCTCCTCGACACTGGTGATAAGTATATTTCTCGTGGTCTTGGACAAACTAATGTGAGCAAAAAAAACGTCTAAGGTCGCGCTTCCTCATCAAGCAAACAGTGATCTCGCATCTCGTGCAGCGCTGCTGCAACTGAGATCGCTCCATGAAGGAGTGCGGAAGCAATGCCCCAATCTATATGGAAACTAACCTGAAATCGGAATGTCAGCATGAGTGTAAATCATGCCCCACGTTGGGCTGACAATCATGCTACGTTGTAGTCTGATTCCACAGCATACTTCGGAAGATGTCACTTATGAGGGCCCCCACTACCCTCACTCACCCTCATCTGAACAGTTGAGGTTAGGGTGAGTGACTTTCTGAACAAAGAAAATTCATGAGTGTGAGGGTGAGTGAGGACCGTGAGGTCGTGAGGGGTGTGAGGGCAAAGAGTGCGTGAGGGGTATGAGAACGTGAGGGCCATCAGGACGGTGATTGCGTGAAGGGCGTGGGGGCCATGAGTGCGTGAGGGCTGTGAGAGCGGTGTGTGCATGAGGGGCGTAGGACATGAGTGCGTGAGGGCCGTGAGTGTGATGATTGCGTGAGGGGGGCGTGAGGGCCAGGAGGGCGGTGAGAGGTGTGAGGGCTATGTCTGCGTGAGTGGCGTGAGAGCCATGAGTGCGAGAGGGCGTGAGGCCGGTGAGTACGTGAGGGCGTGAGGGCCATGAGTGCATGAGGGTCGTGTGGGTGGTGAGAGCGTGAGGGGTCTGAGCACCATGCGTGCATGAGGGCTGTGAGAGCGGTGAGTTCATGAGGGGCGTAGCGACATGAGTGTGGGAGGGGCATGAGGGCGCTGAGTGCGTGAGGGGGCGTGAGGGCCGCGAGGGCGGTATGAGAAGTGAGAGCCATGTGTGCGTGAAGGGCATGAGAGCCATGAGTGCAAGAGGGGCGTCAGGGTGGTGAGTAAGTGAGGGGCGTAAGAGCCATGAGTGCGAAAGGGGCGTGAGGGCGGTGCGTACGTGAGGGACATGAGGGCCATGAGTGCATGAGGGCCGTGTGGGCGGTGAGTGCGTGAGGGGCGTGAAGGCCATGTGTGTATGAGGGGCGTTAGGGGCGTGAGGTTCCATGAGGGTGAGTGAAGGGCTGAAGGGGAGTGTTACTGGAAGGATGAGGGTGACTGAGGGGCGGAGGGTGAGTGCAGCTTTGAGGGGAGGGGGAGTGAAGGCCTTAGGTGAGTGTGGCTGTGAGGGTGAGGGTGAGTGAAAGCAACCTAGAATGTCGACATATGTTCCACAGTCCCCAGTTTCACAATAAATGTGGCGATAGAATGAATAGCTCTCAACAGAAAGAGATTACTTGATTCATTTTCAGCCTGGATGCTTCGAGATCGGGGAGGGTCATCGATGAAGCCTGGGAATGGTACGCCGCAAATGTATAGTGCATGCCGATCGCCACAACAGTGCAAGTCCTCACCACATCCTGAGAACGTCGACGTCCCCGTCCAAATTCAAAGACTGGGTCTAAATCCGGACTGTGCCTCCTCGCCGTAACCCGATTCAACGTGGCGTTCTCTACCACTGCAAGTGTCCGCTGTCGCCAAGTTTTCGCTCAAGAGACGATTCCTGCACTTCTGTCTTCTGTCGTTCATGTTCTTTCCCTTTGTTCCCTTGGTTACCTCGTGCCAGGCGGACAAGCGCCTGTATCCAAAGTGGCGGTACCCCGCCGGAGGTCGCCGCCTGACTCTGCCACGGCCCACCCACCACACGTGTAGGCCCTCGGCCACGGACGCACCCCGGTAGGGCACTACGCAAGCGTACCATTCACACAGCCGGCTTCTCGCCCGTCCAAGCGACAGCCACCGTCGGCAGCGTGCCGAAATCGGGATGGTGAGGGGACGGTGATTGTTCGAGCCAGGGCGACGGAGCTGCCGGCGATGGCTTTATGAAAGGATGGATGCTGGCTGCTATGCCCTCCATAATGGGTGGAGGCTTATGCCACCTAGCCTAGAAACGTTTGTGCACCTTTCAATCTACCGTCGAATTTTTGAATCTCATAAGACCGCATAACTGCTAGAACCCATTATTTCGTGCTATACTTCGCATTTCCCTTGATCTCTATCACCAAACCTTCCCCTACCTCTGACCACTCTGCGGCGGTGTCGATCACTAAATGTAGTGGACGATCAACGTTGATGGGCGCCGCCACAACTGTTTTGTTCCTTGGAGCTTGCGTTTGGGTCGGTCATAGCGATATTGCATGTTTAAAGACATTTAATTTGATTCTACGTTTCGAAAGAAAAACGTAAAGACCCACTGCGAGGTCGTTTCATTTCATTCACTCCTTCTGCCACATTTCTCCCTTTGATGTTTGAGCCCCGTATTTTCCTTTCGTTGCTGCTCTTTCTTAAAATCACATTTACGTCGAGGGAAAAGGAACCGATGTGGTCTCACCGGTTCGAGCAGCAGCTCAGATGAAGATCCAAATCTTTGTATGCCCGTTGTTCAAGAACCGTAATCATCACACAACGCGCGCGTCGTACCGCTCGTTTCCGAGAAGAGGTTCGTTGGTTTCGTCGTTGGGGCACGCTGCGGACAACTTCCACTCCCGCGGCCGTGCCAATGGTCACCCAACTTTTGAAAATTCGCCAGATTCAGCAAAATGTTTCTATTTTGGGATTGGTATTCCCCCGTTGGGGCGGGACTGAGGCGCTCCTCGACTCCCGTCATTGTCCGAGACGTAGAACATCATTGTTCGGCGCACTTCGGGTCCGCCGGCACAATTTGGGTCACGAACAGGTTTGAAACTCTCTCCCCCGGCAAGAACGCCACCCTGCGCCCTCGCCGAGACGGAGATAAAGACGGCTGCATTAATGAAGTTTAGGGCCTCATTAACATTAACACAGCCGATTTTTTTTGTATCTACAAATATTCTCGGGACCCTGAGTGGCATTAAAGTGGGGAGTAGGTGATTAGGGCGTGGCGAAACTTGATTGTTTCGGTGATAGTGACGATGCTATCGGGAAGGCCATTCCAGTCCACAATGATGCCTGGTAAGAGAGAAAGTTGTGGAGGTAATCTTGGGCCAAAAATCATGCCTGAGTGGTTGATTCTTGCTGAAATTTAATTGGAAAGGCTAAGGGAGGACTCTTTTAAAGGCGCAGAGTAATGAACTATGAAGAAGGCAAAGTGGGGAAGTTTTGCGACGCGATAAAAGAGCACAAAGGATTAGTTGCAATTTTTTCAGTAAAATCTGAAACAGAAAGTTAGCAATCGGAAATAATAAAACGAACACTGCTATTTTGAACCGCTTCACTTGCATTATTTAGGCCAAATTTGTGTGGGCTTCGTATAAATGAAGCATATTCAAGTTTAGGACGAACAAGGGTGATAAAAAGAAGTAGTTTTAGATGAAAATAAATATAATTAAAATTACGACGGAAATAACCAAGTGATTGATACGCTGAGGATATGCATATTTAAAATGAACATTTTATTCTAGGTTAACGGTTAAATGCAAATTTAAATCTTCTAATGCCTAACCGTCTAAAGGGTAGTTCCGCTAAATTTTACTATATTTATGGGTGGAAAAGTGGAGAGTGCTACGGAAAGGTGCATGCAATTGTCAGCATTCAAAGATATTTGCTATATACGACACCAGTCAGGAATTTTGTAAATATCATTCTGAATAATATGATTGACAATGGGACGTGTTATTAGTCAGAAAATATCACTATCATCAGAAAAAAAGACGAATGAATGACGAAAGTTGAAAAGGGAGCTCGCAAATAAAAATTAAAAAATGGCCTAGGGCGTTCCTTGAGGAACGCGGGAAGAAACGGCAGATAGAAAGGGCGCACTTTTTTTAGTAAAAACAAATTGGGAGCGATGGCAAAAGAAAAATTATATCCATGATATCACTTGGGTGTTTATTTTTACTAACAAGATTTTAGACAATAGACGATTTTGTGGGACTTTGGCGAATGCTTTAGAGTAGTAAATTAAACAGCGTCATTAGAAAATGAAGATTCAAGATTTTTTTTTCACATGACGTTAGTAAGAAAGGTAAGTTAAGTGACATGAAAGATGTTTCCTAAGCCATGCTGTGCTCTGGTAGAGAATTCATAGGGGTACAGCAAGTTAATAAGGTGCTTGTAGTTGATATGATCTGGAATTTTGATAGAAATGTGGACTAGTGATATCGGGCGGTAATCTAGTGGAGACGATTTAATGCCGGACTTGTGTCACTGGAATAAAGTTACGAATTGTGCCATCGAAGGGTACCATTTGTGTTTCCAGGTACTGGTGAAAACATTTAGTAAGAAACTGTCCAAAAGACAAATAGGTATTGATTAAGAATTTGTAATAAATATTATCCATAGCGCACGATAATGACATATTTAGTGATTCAGAAATGGTGATTACGCCGTTGAAATCCATAACAACAAATCCATTGGGAAATATTATATGTTACGAATGGGGTCACATATATTGGCATCGATATAATGAAGACATCAGAAACTACGCTGTTCTAACTACTGGCACACTCATCATAGAGCATATGTTCAGAACAACTGCCAACTAGCTCCATGTCTGAAGAGTTTTTTTTCTTTTCGAGCGAAGCTCTTAGGCGCCCGTTTCCGGCTTGAGGCGGCGTCGGCGTAACCGTGATGTCACGTGACCCCCTGAGGTCACGTGACCCCCTCCAAGGTTATGTGACCCCCCCGAGGCCACGTGACCCCCTTCCGAGGTCACATGACTCACGTGACCCCCCCCCCCGAGGCCACCTGACCCCCTACCTTGGTCACGTGACTCACCCGAGGCCACGTGACCCCCAAGTCACGTGACCCCTCCGAGGTCACGTGGCCCCCTCCAAGGTCACGTGACCCAGCAGGGGATGAGGAGGAGGTGAAGGAGAAGGAGGGTAGGAGGAGGCGGTGGGGAGGAGGGAGGAGGAGGAGTAACAGAGAGGATCACGAGGTGAGGAGGAGGGGTTTACCCTCCTTTCAGTACCCTTCCTCCTCCTCCTCAAGAGCTGTGCTCTAATCCGGCGTCACGGGGAGTTGTAAACGGCTTTCATTTTTTGATCAGTAACATTCCAAAATTGACGAGGGTTGTTTTAAAGTGTATTTGATAACTTGTATTCGAAAAATATCTACTTACACTTTTTCACAATTCTTTTTATTGAATAAAGCATGTACCATGCATTAGTGAGTCCTTCGTTGTATTTACCTTTTTAGCTTTTCTAAACAACCTATTTTTGTTTGAAACACGACGCCGTGAATGGTTACACCATGGATTACAAGTAATAGCTCGAATAGTCGTGCACATGATGTTGCGTTCGACAAGCTCAGACAGTTTGTCTTTGAATAGTTTCGAATTCTAATTAACATCAATATAATTGAAGTCCTCTTAGAAAGTAACAAAGTAATTTGAGAGCTGAGAATATATTATGTCATAGAATCCCTTAAGAAAAAACGGTATTTTTTGGTAATGAGCACCGATTTTGGTGGCCTAATCCTTATAAAGCAATTAAGTGCTTCGTGGTCACTTACGATATTTAGAGGAGACAGATCATCAATTAAAAGGAATCAGTAATGAGTACCGAATAAAGAACATTATAACGAATGTCGGTGACGCTGGTAGGGTAAGAAACTAACTCGTTAAATGAAATGCTGAATGTTTTGTTTGGTACTGCAATGCTCGATGTTATCATCTGTTTCTTCTTTCAAGGTATCTATAAAATGTTTCCGACACTGAGTGTAACGCGAAATACATTTAGAGGTTTTATTCTAATGATGTTGTTTCGTAATCCATGTTTTAGCAATGTCGTTGTCACTCACGCCATATATCATCCTTAATTTCTTTTGCCATGCTGTTAGCAGCATTGAGCAAGCAGATGCCGAAATGTTTCGTGCTTGTCCATGTTTTAATTTTTTTCTAACCTTGTAGTCAGCTGCCTATATTAAATATCATATACAGTATAGGTATTTGTACTCATTTCGCTGGTGTTCTGAATATCATATATACTATGTGTATCTTTCCTCAGCTCGCTAGGGTTTTAACCGAATAGATACATGAAACAAAAATAAAAATACATGTACAATTTTATGGCATACAGAGTGATTTATTAAACGCAGTTTAGTCAATTAAACCCCACACAATTCCCGGTATTCATGTAACTTTTTCAATGCCTTTCATTCCAGATCTGCGAAGCAACGAAGCGGTTTCCAGATCTAAAAATTGGAATTGCGTTTTTCGCGCTCGAATCTGAAGACACTAGAAAAAGATGTCGTGCAGCAAAATATTTCCAATATGCTGCAGGCTACTGGCGAACCGAAGGAGTTTCAGATTATTTCAGAAGGATTGTCAATCAGTCAAACTTCATCCAGTCAAATCGGAGGTGCGAGGCTTAAGAAGAACGACGCATGCCGCCTTTTGATTTCATTAAAAGAAAGATCCAGCACAGGTGTTCTGTTTGTCTTAACAACTATACATTTTGTTAAGATTCGTAGTAAAAAAACTTTCCGCTCCTCGTCGAACGTGACTAATTACCGCTTGATGTGTTGAAATAAGGTATATGTTTGAGCATCATAGATTCGCTTTAAATATTTCATTCAGATATACACGTTTAAAACCGTAAATGCAGCGCTTCTTCCACCTACATTCAAATCCCGTAAGAAGTATATGGCGCAATGAATGAATATTTCGCAGACCCCAACTTTGTTCTTCATGTACCAAAATGTATTTTCGATTCACCTGAACTGATTGAACTAGTTGAGCAGAGCAGAAACTGCGCTTTAAACAAAGGAGTATTGTACTTACACCCAATGGGGCGTATGCGACTTGTCCTATGTACGACACCCCCACTGCTATATGTGCTTAATCTTAAAAATGCGTGCACATGTTGACCTCAGCGGGTGTACAGACACACCCCACCCCGGGGTGTACATGTATTCCTTTTCTCACTTGTTGGGAATACTGATACACCTCATTCTTAGGTGTATATATGTTATTTTTTCACGCCCTCTTCGCTTATTGGGAATGCAGTTACACCGCGTTCTTAGGTGTACTCTATACCGTTTTCAACACCCTTATCACGTACTGGGAGTACCGATACACCACAATCTTAGGTGTACATTTTTTTTCTATACCCTCTTCACTTGTTAGGAATGCAGTTACACCGCATTCTTAGGTGTAAATATATTATCTTTCCGACACCGCCTTCACTCATTGGAAATACAGATACACCCCATTATTAGGTGTACATGTATTCTCTTTTCCACACCCCCTTCACTTATTGGGATTGCACATTTACCCCATTCTCAGGTGTACTTATATTCTCCTTTCAACACTTTCCTCACTCTGGGAATATGTATACACCCGTTTCTTAGGAGCTGGAATACTCGCTTTCATACACTACCATCATAAAATGGGGGTACAATGCACCCCAATCCACGGAGTAAAAATGTTCGCTACCCTACACCTGCATCCTTATTGAGAATATTTACACACCCCGCCTCCAGGGTGTACATATATCCCCACTCACACAATCGTACCATGAAACCGGTGCCGGTGCACCCAATTTCACGGCGTAAAGACATTCTTGGTTCGACACCTGCATCACTTGTCGGGATACGTGTGCACACCATTGCATAGTGCGAACAGTTCATTTTGTACAGCCTCATCCGTTATGGGGAATGGACCTACACCGCTTTTACAATGCCTGTGCCTTGAAATTTCATTGTTCATAGAAGAATTCTTTTTCGAACCACAAACACCAATGAAGCACCTTTCAAATGCATTTAATTGCATTCAATGATCCTTCAACTGATGCACACTCAACGCTGAACGTGCGTCAGTTGTGAAACAACTGTAAGGTCCATAGGCGTATGCAGCGTGAACTCAATGGCGATGAGCTACTCGATGACAGCGAGTGACCTCAGTGTCTCTGGAGCGTTTTTGAATTTAAAAGCTCAGTACATTGAGAGCACCAATGACACTGAGATCAGAACATCAAGTGCGTCCAGGGTGAGGTCCTCAACTGTGACCCGAAAGCCATCAGCACAGAATGCCGTTGTTCCCGTGAAGTTCACAGTGGAGAAGCTGAGAGGCTACGAACGATTCACAAACACATGATTACAAGCAAACCGGCACGCCTCCAGTTGAGGGGGGGGGGGTCACCGCCGCTAAGGGTGCGCCACGCGTATGCTTAGGGGTATGGGCAATAAGTGATGCACCCCACATTAACAAACCATCGGGACGTGTTGTCGGCCTCCGTTAGAGTAGCCTCATTCTGCTCTGCTTTGGTATTGATGGTTCTACGCCTTTCTTACAATACCCGACTACCATGGGGCCTGAACAAAATGGATGAGGTGCTTACACCACAAAATTATGCGTAAATAGAGTGCATGCCTCCACGGAATGTATAGATACCGATGAATGGAGAAATGGATTGCCTCCGCAAGTGAGCGCGGGGACGGGTGCAGTTTCGAATCGGATGTTTTGAGAAACGACGAGATTTGCATTATATTTGATGGGTCTTACCGCGTTAAACCAACTAAGCCAGCAATTGATCTAAATAAGCGTAAAATCAGCTAACCCAGCAATTTATCTAAGCAACACTTCTCAAAATCCTTAACGAGCATCGATTCTTCGTATACGATGTGTCTCACAATAAGTTTGCTCACTCCTGAATCGATTTTGTAAGCTTCTTCAAGTCGCATAGGTAGCTAGGTTTTGTCCCTGTCCTTTGTTCCTTTACAGTTACTTTTACCACTTGCACATCAGGCATCTAATCTTGGCCTCTGATAGAAGTAACAGCCTTGCTGAATACCGCGAGAATGCGACGTTCACGTTCAAGCGGTGGGCGTTCGAGATCGCTCAACTACCTTGCTGCTGGGTGGGTGTTCTTGACCAATACGACTTTCTTTTCGATGCGGACGACTTTCTATGAAGCATTATTTTCATTACAATATTTCACCAACTAAAGGATGTTGATAGAGTCCTCGCAGCCAGATATGTGCTTGCTCTGAGGGCTTACTCGTTCATCGGCGAATGTCAGTTTAAAATATGGCAAGCAAATCCAAACGTACAAACACCAGTCTATTTTTTCCGAAAGAGCAGAACTTTGCAATCTAAGGCCATATTTCATCACTTCCCCCACAATAATAAATTAATATTGAAAATCCCCTCTTTCTTCAGCTCTGCGAGCAGATGATTTCAGTATAACTTTAAATCTCTTTTTCACGGAAGCCAAAATTGGGTCCCAGAACGACAGGCTTGGCTACTCCGGTGATATTTCGGCAGTTTTCGTTCGAACGCGAACATCGAAGATGCTTCCAATGTGATATGGGTAGCACACAAACACTTTAGATTCTTAGACAGTACTCCTGCATTCAAGGTGTAATATTGAATATAATTTCCACAAGTTACCCCGAACACAACGAAGCGCTTCTTCATTAACGGTAATAATCCGACCGGGGTCCGGTTAACTTTTCTCACACGCCTATTTACGTTCGACATCGGATGGCAGGCTTGACACACGTTAAAACTGATCTTGAAATCTTTCCTAGTTTGATTCGTGTAGTCCAAGCCACGACAACGGTCACATTTTGACTAAAAGACGCGTTTTTCTACCAAAGCACCGTGCAATGCCTGGCCTAGTAGCACTTCTTGTCCACACTCCTACACCCGAAAAGCGCTAGAAGCACCACCACCGTGCCATAACTTAAAGACCGGAGTTGATGTTTAAACGAGTTGACGTCAAGAAGCACTTCTTGGGGAGTACGAGGAAGACCACTGCATAGAACCTGGCATGCCCAATGAGGATTTTTATACCCCCTTGGCATCTTTGTACGACATTACACGTTGCCTTTTCTTCATTAAGGGTTGAAGGATACGGCCATTTTTGCCACTCTGGGCACACTTCTCCAACTGACCAACAAACTTCTCATGGGAAACAGATATTTGGTTACATGTCACTACTACGGTGCTCAATTTATTATTTTTATCGCTTATCACAAGCCCAGCACTTACCAGTTTCTGCTGGTAGATGCCTGCATCCTCCTTCCGCAAGTGTGGCAGGAGCAACAAAATGCGTGTTGCGAAGCAGCCTAGGAAATTAAAGATATCATACCATTCTTTGAACTGAGATATAGCCAAACTATACTGCCTGTAATGCAATTTCGACTCGTGTTTACTAGATTCTTGTTTTTCGGATCAGTGCAGCTAATTGAGTGCGGTGGCACTGCAGCAGAGACGGTGCTATATTTTGTGCACCATCTTCTGATGCAGATGCAACAGTAACATTCGTTGGCCTGCTCTGCAGTCACTTCCATATTAAAATGCCAGGATCATGATAACCAGGGTTTCAAAAATGGGAGCATGAAAGCGGCAGATTGCGAGCGCTGAAGTCGGTGGTCCTAATAAACACAATGTGAAAAAGAGGGAACGAACAGCCGAGAATGAAACCAAACGCAACATGAGGTATATTTGTTTTGCTGAGATTCACTGTCTTTGTCCAGCTGCTTATCAGATTTAGTTTTCAATAAATGCCTTTCACTGAGACAAGCATTTATGCGACGGGAAGCTTGTAGGATATCATGATCAAAACAACCCCCAGACAAGGGAAGAAGGGGAGGGCACAAGCATAATGACACCTCATACTGAGACTTCATTGCGCTTGTCCCTCTTTTCTTCATTTACTCTATCAGGGTTGTTTTGCCAAGATCGCTTTCAGCCGAGATTTTTTGACCAAGATAAGGAGAAGGGAAACAAAATAAAGACCTTGCAAGTAATATTGTGCCAGCCTTTTGCATTTATGAAATAGCGACCTAAAATTCTGGCTCACCGAGACCACCAATGACTGCTTACATTGCTCACCGTAATCAGGTTGCCGAATTGCATGGAGAGACGCTGCAGCTTTTCCTTATTTTATGGTCTCCATGACAACAGTAGCAATACTGGAAAAGTCTGCTGATGTACTTTGTTACCCTTTCAAAGATAACCCAAGTCACGGGTTTTAGATACTAAACATATCACTCAAATGTATTCCAACTTCCAGCCATAATATCAATCTAAAGAGCAGGAAAACCTAATGAAGCTGCTTACCACCCCTCTCCACTTCATGCAACCTGTCCAGACGTTCGTGGAGCTCATTAATGGCGGCAGTGATGCTGCGCTTTCTACCTGCTTGGGTGATCACCATTTTCTATACTTTTTCGCAACTGTCTCCAGCTCGATGGTGGCGTTATGCTTTGCCAAGAGTTTTAAGTCTTGATGGATCTGTATTAGTGCAAAACGAAAAAAACAACCAAATAGAGTGTGTGAGCTCCACATTTATATATAGACACAAAGAAGGCTGAAAAACATTACATAAATGATGACCAAGAGAGCTAATCAACCAACTGTGCTCGCAACATAGCAACTGTGTACAATGGGTACGTGACAAATGTGCTCAAGCTCTCATTCCGAGGATGTCCAAGGAACGAGAGCTTCCCATAGTTTTCTGTTTTAATAGCAGTGTTGGGTAAGTTACTTTTAAAGAGTAATTCGTTACAGTTACAGTTCTTTCCGAAAAAAGTTGCGAAGTTACCGTTACAGTTACCACAACAAAAGAGTAACTCGTTACAGTTACAGTTACTTTTAAAAAGTAACGACGTTACTTGTCAGTTACTTTTTACTTTATATTGTAACTTAGCAGCAGTTGCTTCTCGAAATTAGTGTTTGAAAGTTTCCACGCCACAGTAGTGGCGCAAGCAAAATGCGAAACATGCGCAGTGCCCTCCACGTGTATTGTTGTTTTACGGTTGATTCACCCGATTAAAAAGCATTTGCACAGAAAAAAAACACAACATAGATAGTGCTTCAAAACTCGAAGATGTAAGTGTTCAGTCACAAAGTACAAGCGCGTGCATCAAGATAACTAGATTTTTTTTATCAAATCTACACAGGGCTATATTCGGGTCGTGACTCGCGACAAAGAACGTATTCACAAGTTTGTGCAAGGCCAATTTGACACTCGAAATATCAGAACAAACGATTTGAAAAGTGCAAGATGTAGCTAAATAGTACTCGTTCAGTGATATATTAATCATAAATATCTGAAAAGTAACGACATAAGTAACGTCGTTACCTTCTTCGTTACGTCAAAAAAAGTAACTCGTTACAGTTAGAAGTTACATTTTAAAAAAGTAACTCGTTACAGTTACAAGTTACCAAAAAAGTCACGAAGTTACAGTAAGGCGTTACTAGTAACGCGTTACTAGCCAAGACTGTTTAATAGTGCATGGCATGATCTTTTCAAAAGTATTCTAGAAACCATATCAGCAAGTGACTTACAAAACTGGAGCAATATTTTATGGCCCGCGTCTGTTTCACCTCGCGGTGTACTGTAACGAAAACAAGCGCGAGCTTCTTGTTGGAGGCCGGAGCTTGGCTGCACAAACTTTTCATTATATTATTTATAAAATACCTGCTGCTAATTTTCTGATGACATCATCAATAATGTTTTATTTGTAAAGAAAAACAGAGCAGTGATATAAAATAATGAAGGTGTGGGATTGAGGGATCAACCACCGGCCACAAAGAATACGAAAAGCTACAATCACTCAATTTTCCTCCAGTATCGGGAATAATAGAACTCGCCTACTAAAAGTAGCTGGAAATAAATTGAAAACTTAGTGGTGGGGATGAGTATAAGTCGGCCACTGTTACGCTTTGCATCTACACATACGCCAAGACTAACCTAGAGTTGGCAGAGATAGAGCACTTAGAGCTCATCTACCTAAAGCCGCCATTTTGACGCTGTCAACTGCGGCGCCGCGATGCGTTTCTCAAACAAACCTTGGGAGTTCAAATTGAGCCAAATCCAGAAACTGAAACGAAGCCATTTTGCCAACATCTGGTGTATATCTGGGTGTGCACCTTTTCAAAGAGCTAGCAAACCAAAATCAATCACAATAAAAAAATGCTGCAAAGGCGGTAGCGGTGCAGGGCTCAAAGCTAGGCAATGCGCAAACCTATGCGTTTATTTCAGTTTCGCTTCAGGTGGACTCGACTTTTAGAAAAAGAACTCTTCATATATTTATAATTTATCTCCACACTAAACGGTGTTCT
>JAZHYW010050627.1:0-35789 GCA_037355805.1 Ixodes ricinus | reverse complement strand
TATATCTCCATTACAACATGTTTCGACGTCTTTCCTTATCAAAATGCATATCGAGGTGACGAGGCGTATATCTATTTTCATACAATGGAGTGCTGTTACAGGCGATTTGTTTTTGCACACGGATACCAAAAATGCATGGAACCCTAGCTATATACAGCTTCGCTGTAAATCATGTGTTAATATGATAAAACTCGAAGTTTGCATAGCATCCAGTGCGGGCACATTTCCCCATGAAGACTCAGAAAGAAGGATCGGGAAAAATATTAGAAAGAAGGCTCCATGAGGAGCATACTGTTTTCTCTTTAATCATGTAATGCAGCAGGTTTTTATCGGAAATTAACGCTCATAATTTTCGGGGTTCGTGTGTTTGCGCGCTGATATATCAACAACAAAACCAGGAACTTTTTTTTTTTAGATTTACTTTATTTTATGCTATACTTTTATGCAGAGTGTCGAACCGAAATTTTTGGCTCGGTTCGTGGCTTTCGGTTTAGTTCCGGTTCAGCTCCGGATAGCAGGCCGGTTCAACCCGGTTCGAACTGGTTTGAACAGCTAATGATTGAATATATATTTTTTCTTATTTCTTGTGTAAAACATGTATTTTCATATTGTTTGTACAATCCACTTTATTTGTAAGTGACAAGAATAAGTGTTGGACTTAAGACTGGTTCACAGAGCCCCATTTTCTTACGTTGCGTTACGTTGCGAAAGGTTACACCGCAAGTTATCGGGCACATCTGTGCTTGGCTACCAATTCGAGACACGAATGTTTTGTTGAGTTATACGCGACATAAGAAAACATAAGAAAACGGAACCGTGTGAACCAATCTTAGACACAGCAGTATTAAAGACTAGTTTTTTTGCACAACCGAATTTTCACTTGGTTATCCCAGTCACATGTTTTATCTGAATCGAAATATTGACACTAAGTGAGGTTAAACACCTAAAATGTCAGTGTTTGCTACAACTTAGTGTCGCAGTCTTAAAAGTGAAATCGTGGTTGTGCGCCTAACATAAACTATTACCGTGCATAATAGCAGTAATCTGCAGGTCATCGGCATATATATATATATACAAAACATATTTCACAAAATACGTATCGCGATATATACGCAAGCTAACATTATGCTATTTAAATGACATGAAAGGTTGGGACAAGTCCTTTCACTCTGCGTTTTATAAAAACAGACTGCGACAATCCCAACCTTTGTTTTCCCAATGAATACTGTTTACCTTCAGCACCGAGATGCATCATGCAAAAGCGGTCATCAAAATCCTTCACTCCAATATACACCTGCCTTCGTACTCTGGTCGACGCTGGCTTGAAGCCATTTGTCCTACACGACTAAATTGTCCCAACCTGGAATAGCTAGGGCTCTGCCTCTGCCCTCGACAAGATACCGGTCAATTCACTTTGTAAATGATGCAACATTCTTGCTAATAGACCGATTTCACTCGCAAGTTTCGCTACACCGCCGCTGCCGCGATGCATTGTGGGACCTTTAGTCTCTGCGCAGCGGGGCTGGTGCGGTCGCGGGCGGACACGCAGTGAAGGTTTCGCTGACGGCCAGCCTCGCACGGACGGCGCTAGCAGTGTTGTTCCATCGAATTGTTTTTCTTTTGCTCCGCCGTTATGGCGGGTTTCACGCGTTGCCTCCCTGGCTGCAGCAATAACAGCACCTCACAGTTTTTTTCTTACAGTTTCTTTTTTTTCAAGCTCGTGCCAACAACAGGTTACATAAAGCGAAATTATCAAGCTTTTTTAATAGCCGCTTCTCGCTCGCCTAGGGCACGCGGGTAAGATGCACCTGAAACATCCCAAGGATAAGGCTGGTGAGCTGGCACCACCAAATGTTTTGAAGCCTGAGTCGAAGGTACAAGCAACGAAAAGAAACATGACATAAAGCAACGTCGGTGCAGCACATTTCCGATGTGTAAACAATACCTCGCTTGCAAACATACCCTAGAAATGTTTGCCGGAGTAGAGAGCCAAATTATGAACAAGAAAAACAAGCTGCGCAACCGGCATTGCACCACACAGCAGGAACAAATAACGTGACCTGAATGTCCACAAGGGCGAATGTTGCTCAGCATGTTTGTCAACAAACCATCCAAGTATTTGCGCTGCAAGAGCTTACACTAAACGGTAGACTTTTTTTAACAAACAATCTGGCGGGCTTTGTAGTCACATCGACAAATGTCGGGCACAAAAGAGTGCGCAACATTGGATGTTCCTTTCTGATGCGTGTTTATGAACGAAACTACACACAGATTCACATAAAACCCGCCACTAACATGCGCTGAAAAGTATCATGCCTCAAGAAGGGCTTAATTAACCCGTGATTCGTGGCTCAAAAGGAATTTGGGGAACCCGTGGTGATATTGTACACTATTCTCACCCAAACACTGCAAATGAACTTTGGGATAAAAGCATGGGACAAGCGGGCCCTTCGAGTTGGTCGCGTGTTCAAATACCAGGACAGAAAAAACAAGTTGGACAGCATACTCATACGTCCTTAGTTTTAAAAAAAGCGGAACACTTCTGCTTGTTCAGGCGGTGTGATGCGACAACGAGGGAACAAGGTGACGGCGGCCGCTGGGCTTTGGACCTGCGTGTACTCAGAGCTTCTGCGCTTCCACCACGTCCGCCGCGTCCGTGGACTAAGTTATGGCGGAAGCCGAAGTGGCTCGCTCAGGTTGGCGCATGCGCCCAACTATTGGTGAGATCGGTCTAATGAATATTTGTTGTAAACAGAACAAAGTAGAACTCGGTGGTGGCTGTTTAGTGCCTTTCTGTGGTGATCCATCACATCAAAGAAGCAATAAGAGGCTTCTTTTATATTTGAAAGTCCGTTATGTGCCAAGAAAACACATTTGTATAAATTACCTTCCAAGTCAGAAATTTATTAAGGATTCTACAAATCACTGGTACACGTGCCTATTGTGAGAACCACGTGTTTCCCGCCTCCCTATCTAGGCTTAGCATATGCAGGCCGTGGGGACAGCCATGGCGGCAACTTCCCGAATCCCGGAGAAAAGCTCACCGGAGATAAACTCACCGGAGAAAAGCTCACCGCAAAACCGGCGGATGCGGAGAAAAGCTCACCGATTTTTTTTTCTTCTTTTTTAATGGAGGCTGTTGGATCACGCGTAACATAAATCAATTTATTTTCATTAAAATTCGCCAGCTTTGTAGAAAAGAAAATGTATTTTTTTGTATTATTTGTAAGCTTATTGGGTATATTGCTCCCAAATTAATAATTGCGGGCGAGTGTTTCTTTATGAACTTGACGAAGAGGAAAAAGTTCGAGAACTTAATAATGTCTGCCTAAAACCTAAAAATCAAAACTAAATGGCGAAAATCCGAAAGTGCATGCGCAACAACGCGGTGCCTGAAATTCTCTTTAAAGCTATTGTTAACCTTTGAAAACAGGATAAGGCAGTTAGTAGGATATCGATGCTTCTTTCTTCCACGGACATGCACGTTTTCTAGCCGTTCGTGCACGCTGGTGTTTCGACACGTTCCCTTTGTGTGATAGTGCCCTTCTACGGTGAGCCACTCATGACCTTCAGAGCTGCACACTGTCACCGTTGTTACTCGTGGGATGAGGACGATTCGTCACATGCGCACTCGTCACAGGACGATTTGTCACAGGACGATTCGTCACATAGAGACATTCGTCACAGGATGACTCGTCATGCGGGCAACTGGTCACATCGACCGGGCAGGGGACAATAGTCAATTGTAAATTTCAACAATTGCCCACATTCCCTGATGAGGAGTTTCACGACTTCCCACTGTGACATGAGACCAATGGTAAGAAAAACTAATCTTACAATACTCATCCGCTTTTCCTTTCATCATATTACGACTCTTCAGCAGGTTGATCTTAGTTGCTTGCTTGAACGAGCAATAATCCGACTGGTAGCCAAATCAGTTTTTACTTTGGCTTGCATACACCTCTTTGAGAAAACCAATAAGTATCGGAATTCTTTCTGCTGCATGCGTACGAGTACCCCTCGTGCAGCTGCATGGCTCCACCTCTCTCTGTTGCGATCACCTCCATCTTTTTGACTGTGGTCTGAGTTAAAAAAAATAGTCGCTTTTATATGGCCTCCCCATTCACCGTTCGGGAGGGACCCAGAAGCTAAAACGTCTGTTACAAATTCTTTGACCTTGAGAAGCGAAAGACATGCTAAAATAAGAGGTGACCCACATTGTCATGCCGAACCAACATTCAATGTTCGGGACCGAACCAGAAGCTAAAACGTTTGCTACAAATTCTCCGCCTTTCAGAAGCCAAAGACATACTAAGATATGAGGTGAGCCACTTTGTCCGCCCGAACCAAATTGAACAAGACATTTTTGGGGGGCGAACTATTGTAGGACCGGTTGGCCGCGTGACGAGTCATCCTATGACGAATGTTCCTGTGTGACGAATCGTCCTGTGAAAAAAAACCCGTGACGAGTGCGCATGTGACGAATGGACCGTATCCCGTTACCGTGACCTATATAAGAAGTAGTCTTCTGTAAGGTAGCTAATTGGGTTAGTTGGTAAACGTTATACATGATGAAAACCGCTCAAACGACGGCGACGGAGTGAAGACAACAAACACGACAGGACGAGCTGTTCTCGCAACCAAAGTTTTGTTAGTTAAATTAACAGAAAGAAAACAGCGTAGCCGACACTGATTACTTCAACAAACACCTATCTTATATATTAGGCACTACACAGTACTTGGAGCTGAAACGGTTCACACAGCGCTATTCATATTATCTCGCAAAGAACAAGCCTCTTTATTTGACAGAGCTACCGACGGCGCACTGCCATTTGTCAATAAATTGTCGTCTTTTTACCGGTGTACGATGTTCTGATTTTATACTTGCGGCTTCATTAATATACAAAATGGGTGACTACTAATTTCTGAGGAATTAGTAAATATGCTCAATGCACTATAAGAATATTACAAAACAAGAGGACACATTTTTAATCAAGTGACGAATACGAATTGTGTTAAATTGCCACGTTTGACGCAGAATCTGCTAAGTTAAAAAAATCGGTGAGCTTTTCTCCGCATCCGCTCAAAGGCCGGTGAGCTTTTCTCCGCATCTGCCGGTTTTGCGGTGAGCTTTTCTCCGGTGAGCTTATCTCCGGTGAGCTTTTCTGCGGTGAGCTTTTTCTCCGCCGCCTGACTTCCCGGATACGAGGCGAGGGCGCGCATTCCTCGAAGAGGGCGGTAGGGCGGTGTCTTCCTCTCCCTTTGGGTGATTCTGCCACAGGCACACCCTTGGAGTGATCGTGGACGCGATCCATTTGCCAGCTAAGCCACACCACTTTCTCCAGGCGCGTCCATTTCCCGCAGTTTATATGGGGGGGGGGGGGGGTGCGGAGAGACGTTTCCTGGGGGTTGGCTCTGGTCCACGGAGCCTACTCTCTTTTGCAGCTTCCCCTTCCCACAAATCTGCCTAGTACGGCAGCGTGGGCCACTCTAGGTGAATCTGCTTAGTAAGGCAGCGCCGATCCTTTTGCCCATGTCGATTTAACCTGAGACTGGGGTAGAGGAGAAACATCAAAACGTCGAAGGGACAGAAAATAGACATAACGACGAGTCAAACTCGGTTAACTCGTTTATTTAGTCCACCCCCTATATAGCCTCAATCTCAAGGTCATCTCCACCAACACAAAAGGACGGAAGTCTATACAGTTCAAGCGCCAGAGTCTTTCTCACACAATGCAAGAACGTTGACGACCTTACAGGTCGACGCGAGAAGGCAACAGTTATCCAACTTCAAACTGGAACAAAAGGTTCTCTTCCGCTTCTATTCTATAGCACAGTTCCTACTTGTGATTCACACACACACACACACACACACACACACACACACACACACACACACACACACACACACACACACACACACACACACACACGCGCACGCACACACGCACACCGCGCGCGCGCGCACGGCCACACACGCGCGCGCGCGCACGCGCACATACACATACATATACACACACACACAAACGCGCGCACGCACACGCACACACACACACACACATGCACACACACACCGAAACGATATTTAAGACAACACACGTAAAAGTAAGTGTGTTTTACAAATCTTTTCAAACCTAAGTCGCACATTGAAAAAATAAATAAATTAGAAAGCATTTTGAAGTGCTTCCGAGCTGCAGCGCGACGTCTGTCCTACATACTTAAATCCACCCTCCAATGGTATTTCATACACAACACCAGTCTCGCAACGTACTGATTTTTCCCGATGGGCCCTTTTGCCCTTACACCTGTTTCAAATGGCGTCAATTTACTTAACCTAAAATCTGAACTAACGACTGTGTCCATTCCAAACTGCATCGCACGAGAAATGTGATGAAAATATGGGATTATAGCAAAGCGGTTCCTTGATTTCTGTTCTGTTTCTTTCCTGCCTTTGATAAACAGTTCTAATTGCCGTTTTATAAAACTGTCATGATACCCTACACTAATCAACCTTTTCCACTGCCTTTCCACAGATTCCGTGATATGACGGACACATGACCTTTCTAACGCGTTCCTGACCAATGACTTTACAGTCCCAGCCTTTACGGTCTTCGAATGACAACTCATTAATGGCAGTACCGGTTTCGAATTTCCTTTTCCGTATTGCCAACATAACCCTCGATTCACGTGAATACGTAAATCTAGAAACTGTAGAACAGCTTCCTCCGATATTTCCACTGTAAACTTAAATTCTGGAGCCGTTGACCTTATCACACCTTCTATGGTTTCTGGTAGATCATTCCGTAAACGTACACACTAGGATGTCATCTACATATCTTCTCACTATTGCCATACCCGGGGACACCCCTTGTAGATTATCGTGCTCTGCACGATCCAAAGAGTTGAAGTAAACTTCTGCTAAAACCGGTGCGACTGATGACCCTATACAACCACCTTCTTTTGTATATACATCCTTCCTTCGTACTCCACTACCGTTGACTTCGGATAAAACTCCAGAATTGTTAAGAAACTTTTCTACCGATATACCTGAGCCCGACTGGAACTTAACGAGATTCAGCTCACCACATGTATAAAACGCTCGGCCACATGGATTGACAACAGACTGCCGGGGCTCACACCATTCATCAGTCCGAAACCACGATTTCGGACGCCCATTAGCATGAGACTTCAAGTCTTTGATACTGTCTAGGACATGCCTTCGCTTCACATCCCATAGTCGGTCAAACAGAGTTCTTTTGGGGCTGCTCTATTGGTGGTATCTCGAGCTGCAGCTACTGTGCCTTGTATGCGGACAAGGACTTGACAAGCTGTGCCATACAACTTTCTTTCCTTTAACGCCACCATCAAAGTACAATTGAAATAAACTCTTATTATTATTATTATTATTATTATTATTATTATTATTATTATTATTATTATTATTATTAGTATTAACTGTTACTGCCTCTTTTTTATTTTATTCTACTAATTACTCCTGTACTACCTAGTCTTATGCTTAAAAATGTATCTTCTTTTCTGGTGTCTAATGTATTTTGTTATCCACCTGTACCAGCACTACAGACCTCACGGTTGTCACCTGGGCACTGTACAATAAAGACTGATTGATTGATTGATTAATTAATTTTTATTAGTATAATTATTATTATTGTTATATAGCTCTGAAATAAATTATGTCTATTACGTTAAGTTGCTTTTCAGTTTGTCTTTTTAATTCACATGTTAAACGCTTCTGCTACACTCTAAGAAATGCCTTTGCATCTACTTAACCGCAAAACATTCGAAGAGTCAATCTCTGCGATCTACGAAATCAGCTCAGTGAATGATGAGGGGAACATCTGTTTAGACCTCAAAATGAAGTCTGCGCTGTGGCATTACGCAATGCAAGCATGACGCTTTGCACTGCGTAATGCCACAGCGCAGACTTCATTTTTAGGTCTAAACGGATGTTCCGCCTCATCATTCGCTGAGCTGATTTCGTAGATCACAGCGATTGGCTCTGAGTGTTTTGTGGGTAAGTAGACGCGCAGGCATTTCTTAGAGTGTATTAGATAAGAGTTTTTTTTTAATCAATCTACACTAGCCAATTGGCTATGGGTCCATCTGTCTTTTCAATTACTTGTATCTGCTTTAAGAAAAAACACGCTAACAAGTATAGTGTTTCCCTTTCGCGACATTCGGTGCGTCTAGTCTGGCGTCTGACACCGCCTGCTGTCGTGCGAGCAGGCGCGCTGCGGCATCCGGCATCTTATGCTATTTCACCACCATTTATCGTCGTCTGCAATGCTGGCCACGAAAGCTGCGCGTCGGCGTCCGTTTTCGCCTTCGTCCGTCTGCGTATTCCCCCCCGCCTAAAATCTTCTGAAACGCTCACAAGACGCGACCATGAAAGCGGCGTTCTAGCGTTCCGTGATGCACGAGCCACGGTCCAATACAAGCGTATGTCGACGTCTGTCGATTTGCGGTAAAAAACGACCGAGAGGACTAAAAAAACAACAAAATAAATATTCAGTCATTCCGGCTTTTCTGTTTTTACGCTTTTTCACATGGCATCTGCGAGCATGGTGAGTGAACGTCATGACGGATAATTAAAACGAGACCTAATAATATTCGCTTTGGCAGGCCAGGTGCACTGCAAAACTTGAGCTACTTGACTTTCGAAGCGAAATGACGGGAACATACCTGGACAAACGTAATGCGTGTCGATCGCCCGATTGCCTCCAGTCAAGTGGCTCACAAATTCTCACGTATGTGTAGGTATCTTCTCGGTATTGAAACCATGGTTGCAATTACTACGGTTGCAGAATGAACAGAGCACTATCCTCAAGTTCGCTTTGAACAATCTTGGTTGCCTCACTTCCTGTCGAAATTGAACAATATGTCAGTCCATTGCACCAACAAAGACGAAAGCATATTCCAGTTCTTAACAGGTCTAATTCAGTGGACGAAATATATTAGTTCGTTAGTTAAGTATCCCGCAACATCCGCAACGTACGAGGTTAGAATTGTAGCAAAGGTCTAAAACTGTGTTTTTTGTTGTCTTTTCTGTTTTCTGTCGTTTCTGTTTCAAGAATACTGCAGTCTCAAAGCTTTACAGCGAACACAGCAGCTTTCGACTAAATTTGCCTGCAAACGACGGAGACCTGCATCCAAGAGGGAAGGGCGAGGGGCCTCTTTTGCACATTCTGGCCTCTTTTCCTTCTGGCACGTGCAGCCAGTCAAAGTGGCGCACGCGTAATTGGCCAGCCCCGTGTACCAACGACGTGCCCGACGAACAAAGCGAAGACGGGGCAGATGACTGAGATCAAGAGCTAAGTGACCAAACCTAACAGCGCCAGCCGAAGAGCAGACATCGCAAAGAAAGAAAAGGGCCAGTAGAAACCAAAAAAGCGCGGGCAGATGCGAGAAGTTCGAGGGGAAGGGCAACATTCGGGTAGCGAAGCGTGGCGGATAAATCAGCGGGATTTGTTTTGTGCGCGCCATCTGGAGTAGTCCCGAGTGCGGTCTCTTCTGCGCGCTGCCCGAGAGCTGCCTCGGAGCCGCGGGTCCCGGTCGAGCCGAGTATAGCCTACCTGTCTGCCAGCCGAACGCCGAGCAGAAATGATTAATCACCCGCGACGCGTTGACTACATTATGCGCCACGCGGTGACAGTTGGACGGGGGTGGCAGAAAGGGCGAACGATTCCGACTTACCGGAAGTTGGACCGGAAGTGACACCGCCATATTGGAGCATCCCCTTCGGCTGAACGGGCCCGGCTGGGGTAGGCCGAGGCACGGATAAACAAACGGTACGGGGAAAACAGACAAACGTTTGCGGAAGTAGAGTCGCGGGCTGTCTCCCCTCGTCCCTCCCTTTCCCGCACTCCCGTCCGCGGACCGAGGGACACTGGCCGTCGCAGACGCACCGGCAGCAAAACACAAGAACCGAGAGACACGCCGGCTTAGCTACCAGGCTGATCGCGACGTCTGGACAGTGACGACCCGTTTAATAGGGAGTTTTCGTAGACCGCGCCGATGGCCTTGGCTGTTGAGTTCCGGGTATCGTAGCGGGTTGTGGAGAGCGTTGCGGGACGGCGGAAACGATCTACGACAACTGCCTATTGCCTCATTGGGGCTGTTTGGTCGTCTTAGCACCCGTGAACGCTTTCTTTGGTTAGTTTTCACTGCCAACCGACAAAAATAGGGAGTTTTCGTAGATCGTTTCCGCTGTCCCGCAACGCTGTCCGCAACCCGCTACGAGATCCGGGTTTCTACAGCCAAGGCTATCGGCGCGCAGGCGCGGTAGCGGCTTCTTCGTTGCGGAGGGCTTAGCGGAGCTTAGCGGAGGGGAGAACGCGGTCTACGAAAACTCCCTATTAAAAATTCGCGTCAACCGGCTTCATTACACAGAAACATTGTTACAACACAGTTATTAGAGTGTTTTCGTAGGTCGTTTCCGCTGTCTCGCAACGCTCTCCGCAATCCACTACGAGATCCGGGACTCTGTAGACAAGGCTAGAGAGCGCGCGTACGCAGTACAGGGGGAAAGGGGGGACCCGTCTACAAAAACTCTCTATTACTGGAGTTGAGTTCATTAGTGAGTTTTAGTAGATCGTTCCGATGACTCAGATAACGATACTCGATACACCGCCGCCGCCTTTACGCATGCATCGTATCGTTATCGCGAGTATCGGAGGTATCGGAATGATCTACTAAAACTCTATTGTTCCGATGACTCCGATAAGGACACGCATACTTCGCCAACGCCTTCGTGCATGCCTCGTATTGGCTATCGGGTACCGTTATCGGAGGTATCGGACGATCTAGCTATTAATGGAAGTTTCGTAGATCGTTTCTTCCGTCTCGCAACGCTCTCCGCAACCCACTACGAGATCCGGAACTCTGGCAGTCAAGGCCATCGGCGCGCATGCCCAGTAGCGGTTCTTCGTTGCGGAGGGCTTAACGGGGGGAAACGCGGTCTACGATCGTTCCGACGACTCCGATAACGATACCCGACACTCCGCCGACGCCTTTGTGCAAACATCGTATCGTTATCGGGTGCGGTTATCGGAGATATCGGAACGATCAACTTCAACTCTACAAAGAGCTCGGAGAATTTGGTATTTCTACAAGCGGATGGTCACCGCTGTTAATGGACTGCCACACGTCCGGTGCATCGCTCCCCTGGCAATTGGCCTCCTGCGCTGAAGCTCTGAACTGTGGCGCCCTCATTTTGGGTAGTACAAGCTCACCTGACTGGGCCTCACACTACTTATGGCACCTTCGCTGATCTTTTATCTTTCTGTGTAGTACTGAAAAACATAAAGCACGTCCCGACGTCCGAAATCGGCTAGATTCAACGCCGTAAGACAATCGAAAGTGCCAGATTCATGCCTTCACCGTACGCGTCTCTTATGTCTGCGTGGTGAGGTCAGAACATCTGGCGTCCCGACGCTTTCTTTTTTCATTTTTTATTTGGAATGTTTATATTTTCCTTGTGATCTCGCATTCCGCACCATGAGCAGGCACGCTTCTACATGTGCAGTAGTTTGAGTAGTTTGAGACGCTCAAGTATGGTGCCTGGAGCGTGTCTCCGACTGGTGTGTTTAGCATCCTACCTCGCCAGTACGTCAAAAGTGGTCCCGAAGTGACAAAAAATGACGTCACACAAGCCGGAGTGTCATGATGTCGGATGTCGCGATCCTGCAGCGGTTGGTCGTAGAAATGCTGGCGAAAATCACGAGCGAATGAGAGTGTCGCGGTCGTCACGGAGTCCCAACTTCTAGCTGCCGAAACTTCCCTGTCACACTGGAGAGCGACCTGCAGCAGAACAGGTGTCCGCCACACACACCACCGCTGCTGGGACGCCGCCAGGATCGCGACTGGCGACAGCATGACACTTCTATGACGTCATCAGGCGGAAATGGAGGGACCACTTTTTTGAAAGCGGTAAACATACCAGTAGGAGACGCGTTCCAGGCACCATAGCTCAAGTGTATATACTACCCAAAACAAGTCCCAACGAGTCCCTTTACGCAGCGCCCCCTGGGAAACGCAGCAGGCCTGGGAGTTTTAGCAGATAGTTCCGATGACTCCGATAACGAAACCCGATATTCCGTCGACGCCTTGGCGCATACATTGTATCACTATATCGGGCATTGTTATCGGAGGTATCGGAACGATCTACTAACACTCTCTAAGAGTTCCACCGGCGGTCGCCACGGACAGCTTGTCGGTACTCTATGGATCAACTTTACATATGTAATGGTTGCACATCTTATAATTCCGAGTTTTGCACTCGAAAGCCCGTACCCGAAGCTTTAGTGTTACTGTACTGAACATTTTGAGAACTTTGGAAGCATCGTCTAGCTATATCTTGTGCCTAAAATTACACCTCTTGCATCAAATAAATGTTGGCATTGATTTTAGTAGAAAACGCCGAAAGGTAAAAACAATTCTCCCGAACAATTGCCGTAACCGAATTGGTCATTTTATTCTTAATAATCGCCCATCATACTTTCTTTCTTCCCTCTTACTTCGTAGCAAGGGAGGTCGGCACATTCGAGAAGGGAACCATAAAATGATTTTCCAACTTCCACTAAAACTTGTCTTCATAATTCTAACAAACACGAGGAGCACAGAGTGTATCGTGTGTGCCTTATACGTACGTTATAATTTTTAATCCTTGGTTACGGGGTGCTTTGGGTGGTTTCAGGGCACGCTCATGTGCATCTCCGGTTTATTGAAATGATCAAGACAAATTTCCATTTATTCAGTAGTGGAGTGTATGAGGAGTATGCTATAATGGGAAGTTTCCATCGGTTCTACTTCTTTCCGAAGTTGCGTATATACTTCGTGCTTTCAGACCGCTGCGCTTTCCGTTGGTGCGTTATGATCCTCCTTGTGGCGTCGGAAGATCACATAGGAGGATACCCTTCGTAAATCGGGAGCCAGCTGCACGCGCCGGCGGTCGTCTGCTGCCGTAGGCTCCCGTGAATAATACTTAGTCCAGCTGCATTTGCGCCTGCGTAAAACCCCCCAAATTTGACTTTGACAGCCTCCGCTTTTGGAGGAGGATGCCTGGCAGATGGGACAAAGAGGCCACCAAAAATGATATAGAGATAAGGATACCACACGTCTTGGCGCTGAATGCGATGCCACGGCAGCAGCCACTTTCTCACATTTCTTTTCTTCGAAACACGTCTTGCGACGACAAAATGTATTTCGGAGTAGGGCCACTGCCATTGCATGCAGCTGACCGAGTGCCAAGACTTTAGGTAATTCTTGTTCGCCATGTGCTCCTCCTTTTAAACGATAACCAGGATGGCCATGGCGGCGAAGTTCCAGACTTTCCTCGTACAGAAAAGGCTATGTCACTAAGGTACCGTCGTCAAGCTTATAATCACTCACGCTCCCTTCACAACTGGATGTCTAAATTTGTTTTGTAGGATGCCCTTCTTGCAGTCGTCTATAGATCCCTTTTAGTTCGCGACGCCAGTTTTCGTTTGAGAAGAGTATACGCAGGAATTCTCAAATTGCTTTACTTTGGCTGATATTCACCGTTTAATTTAAGTCCTTCTACATTTTATTGAAATTCACTATCCTATTCTTGTCGCCCTCACTGCCCATAGCCATCTGTGAGGCTTCACTTTGAAAGTCAACCCAACGATACACGTGTGCGCGAATAGCTCCAGAAGCTGGTTTAGTTGCGTAGACGTTCGCGCCGCATATGAACCATCTCAAATCCTCGCGTCTCCCGTATCTTCCGCAGCACTGTCGTCACGGGACTTCTTTGCAGAAGACCGATCCAGAAACGGGCTTCGATCTGGCCGGTGCCATTCTCAGCGTTCGTGCGCATGGCGCCTATAGGCGCCATGCGAACGCTGGGGCCGTGATTTTGTAATAATCGAAACGGTGTATTTTCGCCGCAGATGTTTCGATGGCGCCCTCTTATGGTTTCCATCTGTGACCTCATGAGTTATGATCCATGCACTTTATCATAATATGCATTTGACGATTCCGATGGTACGTACAAAGCACGGAAGGCTCAGAGCCATGGCTTTTCTAAACTAGCACCGTCAAAGTTGAGAGTCTGATATTACTCATATTTGCTTCGATGAAAGCAGGATTAAGCCCCATTAAAGACGTCATAGTTAGGGCCTGGCCAATCGTTAAAAGCCAACGTTATTAAAATCCGACCATTGCGGCGCTTCTGGTCTCACACGTTCTCCTCCCCCGTATTCTTTGTACGAGCGTTCGCGCAACACGCACTCTAAAGCGACGTTCTCGCGTGCCTGCACATAGCTCCCGTGAGGAAGACTAGAAGAGGTGGCGGTCTCGCGCTGACGGCAGAACAACTGGAAGACCTCCTTGTCGTTCCAGATTTTGCAATTGCCGTTTATTCCGCACCGGTTGTGCGGCTGCAAGCCACGTGTGTCAGAAGAGCAGTGCATGAGCACGCTGTCGCCGGTGTGTCATCGCGCGCTGACGGCGGGGCTGTGCGAAACCTAATATATGTGTTTTCTTTTTTCTTTTTTCTTCTTCTCACTTCGGCTTTAACGGCTTTCGGGTTTGTGAGTCTCTTCCAATTTTGGCACGTGCCCATGGGGCCGGAAGGCGCCTCTGTTGAAAGATAGAAACCTCAGCTGTGTGACCTCGACTCGGAACACAGATCGCATAGTGGCACGTAGTACTTTCGTTGTATGAAGCCATTAACAAGAGGGCAACCATGGAGACAAGCAGTTTCTGTTGAGGGTGTGCTCCGTGCCTGCACTGCCTAAATATTCCATAAAGTGTGACCATCTGCGACTTCTTGAGCATTCATACTCTTAGTACAAATACACACGGAGGCTGTTACGTCTGCTGTGAGTCACGCTTTGCCTTGAGCGCGATACAATATGCAACTTTTAGCATCAATTCCGCCTTGACAATAAATAAAGAAATAAAAGACTCTGCCTTGACTTGGGGCTGGCCCTCTATGGCAGACCAGCCCCAGCCTGCGATACGCTGTTGTTATTTTGTTTGGCGAGGGGCGGTGTGGACTCTAGAATCCCGGTTTCGGCCAGTGCCCACTCTGAGTCTCGCGGACAACATATCCTATAATCTTCTGGGTCGAGTGGACCTAATAAACTCTTTTTAAAAATTCAGTCTCGCAACTTTGATCACTGTCGTAATCTCCAGTGTATGCCTCTCTGCCAAACCAATGGTGCACTTCATGAGGCTGAGCGGTTGTACCGCACTGGCTAAATTGCCCATCTACAGCTGAGGCACCAGACGCCCACTGAGGCAGACTAACTTCCGGCTGTATAAACATACACACAACAAGTTGCTTTGCTTTGCTTAGAGGCTGATGAAGGAAGACGTTGAAGGATACTACCAAGCGGAGGATGTCTGAGGCTTGTACTGTTCGAGACATCAGTACAACACGACGCTTGAATTAATACAACGGCTGTGTATGTGTTTATTTCAGAGTGTGGTTCAACTAATATCTTGGCACAAGTTTGGCTCTAATAAAGACTGTTGATGGCGGAATTTTAATCAAGGAGCTTATGAGTCGCCGTCACGTACGGGTCAGTTCTTATCTTCAGACCATCGAAGCTGAAACAAAGAAAGAATTATGGGGTGATCGAAGAACCGATTCTCATCTGCCATCGACGCGCGAAAGTGACGGTTCCCAACGAAATACAGTTTCATGACAGTCATTAGTTTGTCGAGACTCGAAAGTGAAACTGTGCTGGCTCTCCGTAAGCACGCGCTCAGCAGTCTCGCGACACAGTTATGGCCGCCGGTGAATCCTACCTACAGAGAGTAATCAATGGACGCCATGTTTGGGTGCACTATTCACCGGGCATGCTCAGAACGAACTCACACTGGATAGGTTCCCAAGACCCGCAATCGTGATGGTGTGGAATGCGCGTTGCAAAAACACTGTGCAAGCTAGCCGCCACCATGCACGCGCTGAGCAGCCGTGCACTCAGCTATGGCCGCCAGTGTCTATTGTCTATTTACGAAAAGCAGCCTCATCTGGGGCTCTAATTCCGACACTTGCGCGAAAAAGTTGGCGAGGAATTCGACCACCGTGATTGGACGGCGTCAAGGTCGAAGCGCGTCGCCGGCCAATCACGGCCGCCGGATTCCTCGCCGACTTCTTCGCCAAGTGTCCATGCAGATTAAAGCCTCTGTTCGAAGGTATGAAACTCCTACACAGTGGAGAAACACATCGAAAAAGTTGTAATATTGCGGAGGCCACCAACTTCGTATCATCGCCATCGTTGTCTTACACTTGCACAATCCGCAATATCGGCTCATCCGCCCATTGTTCAGTATGTTCAGACCTTTTAGCCACCGACGCGTGACTTATGAAAGGGGTTAGTTCTTTTGAGCAAAGTTCTCTTCTTACGCGCGAGCTCTTCTTTAAACATTACTCCGTTTCTCCGTTTCTCTTTAAAGGGTGGTGCCACGATATTCAATTGGGATGTTTTTCAGTTTACACGAGCTTACTGGCAATGGGACTCAAGGATACTCGCGCGCAACGCCAGTGGCCAAGAAACTACTTTGTTGCGGTGTAATTTCAGGAACAAAAGCGATCATTTTCATTCAATCTCTCCTTTGCGAAACTTGATGACGTAACTGGGGGATCGCAGTATCCCCCAGTGACGATATTTGAATGCGAGCTCTTAGATTGGACCCGAGCATCGCGTGGGCACTCGATTTGGGCTCGTGATAATCGATAGCTCGAGAAGCATTGGGGTGGTGGCTACTGTCCAACTGCTGCAATGATGACAATAGCTGAACCATCACAATGTCTGGAAATAATAATTTGTGGTTGTGTGGATATTTAAACAGCGTGGTTGGTCAGCCATTTCAAAGTTGCGACGTGTCACTCGCAGTAGATGAGAAATTTAGCCAGTGCACCAGAAATGAGAAATTTAGCCAGCCACCGATCCCCCACAATGTCTGGAACTCAGTGCGTGTCCTGTGTCTTGCCAACCCCAGCGCGTGGAAATGATCAACATTGGCGGCATACAATCGACTCCAGATCACGTGGCCGCTTGTTCTGGCTGCGGAGTTGAGGAGGTGAACCCTGCTCGTTTTTCTTTAATTTTTTCTGCGACTTCGATCGCGTGTGGTGAAAAACGAACGGGTGTTTCACAGGTCATTAGTCAGGGATCCGTCCTAAGTGGTGATTGCGCAAAGTACAAAAAATCGTCGCATCGCCCCTTTAAGTGTGAGCGTAGCAGAAGCTATACAAGAGCGAGCTCCCAGTGTTCAGCGTCCCTGCCAAGCACGCGCGCTCGTGCAATGCAATCACAAACAAAAAATAGGCCAGTGACTTGCGCTTTTGCCGCTGCTTGATTGATACCATTAGCTCATAGCGTCGGCTGCGTGTAGGCGCCAAGTAAGTTAATTATGGCACTCATTCCACATGCCTTCAATATTTTGACTGTCTATTCCTAACGCAAAATGCCCTTTGTCCCAGCGTCAAAAAACGCTGTCGCCAAAAAAGACAAAATGAAACGCTGTTATTGTTAATTTATAAATGAAAAAGTAACGCAAAAGTAACGTGCGTTACTTTTTATCGGTAACGGTAACGGTAACGCCTTCCTTTTATTTTGAGGTAACGTAGGTCGGTAACGCGTTGCTTTTATTTGCAAGTAACGATTAACGTATTTTGTTACTTTTTTCAGGTAACGCCTACAACACTGATATGAAGCACATATGTCCCTGTTACTTGTACAAAAGCTTTTGTAACGTAAGGGAGATAAAGAAGGTAAACGTTCAGTCGGAGAGACCGTTGTTGTCAGACCATACCGTATGCGACATACGGTATGCCTTATCGTAACACTGCACTATTAGACTCAAACCTCCGTTGACGTATACTTAAAAAAAAATGGCGGGTTGTCCGTGGCTTTCAAATAACGCTTAGAATCAATCCTTGACGTTGGTAACGTATCCGAAACACGTATTAGCTCTTTTTCCCACACAATGGCAATCGCACACACACAAAAAAAAAGTCATGGAAAAAAAAAAAAAAAAAAAACACGAGCAATGTTCACACAGTGTTGTTCATTCCCTCAACTCGCATCCAGAAAACGTGGTCACGTGACCTGGTGTCGCTTATACGTCGCCATTGCTCACGATAGCCACACGCTGAGGTTGGCAAAGCACAGGACACTTGTTCAGCTACCGACATTGTTGGAAGTTGGACTATTCCCGTCACCGCAGCGATGGGACACGATCCACTACCCGAAAGTTCGCCGAGGCGTTGATTGCCACGAGCCCAAGTAGAAGTGTTCACGCAGTGCTGTGTTAAATCTATGAGCCACATTGGACTACCGCCATCGGGTAATTTCGGCGACATCGTCAACACTGCGATCCCCGTGACTAGTACGTGACCACACCGTCATCAAGTGTTGCGAAACGAAGAAAAAAGTCACCGTTTTATCCTTGAAACAGACCTTTTTCAAAGGTGGGCGCCGCCTAAAGTAGATGCTGCGCTAATTATCCGAGTCGGCCATTGTTTGGGCACGTACTCTCAGCATCTATTGGACACGAGGACTCCGTCAGCGTTCGGCGTGGGCTCGGATCCAGTCAGACGCTTCGAACCCATAGAAAATGGCGGCCACCAATGTTGCTTGACGGACTTTTGGAAAGGGTATATTACACCACGATAAGGAACCTCATGGGTTCGTTGCGTGCGAGTATTGGCGACGCGTGCGCTACCAAAAGCGTAGCGGTGGTCGGCATTTAACGCCATTACCAAACGTTCCCTATGACATACTCAGGGGGATTAAAGGGACCATGCAATGAATTTTGGGCTCGGATAAATGATTTGAGATTGGGATTTTACTAATCGCGTATCGTTTAGTGGGCCAAAAGACAACTAGTACACGAGGGTAGAAAGCCAAAAAGCCTGTTTTTCGGTACAGGAAAAACTTAAATATATAGCGGACTTTTTTTTTACCTCGTTTTTTTTTAATTTTTCCGCTTTTTCACTGTGATGCATCCGCGGTGACCAAACAGGTCAGCCAAACCCAGCTCACACGAGCACTCCATTACACGGACGATATGCGCTCGTCAACGATCAATCCGTCGACGAATATTTAAATTCGCGTTCGTGGCCAATGAGTGCCTGACGGCACATATCATCACTTGTTGCGATATGACAAGTTTCTCATAAAAAGTGCGATTGAAGCTTTGAGCCATCGCATCCGGCGAAAATACTGCGTCACGATCACGTGATTTCTCGTTTCGCTTTTGAGTAGAGGACGAAATCTAAAGGAGGACGGAGTTGGAAAATCATCTCATGGTCACCTTTAATAGACTTTCTGCTAAATTACCTAAGCACCAAGGAGCATGCTGCGAGGTGTAGTTACGCGCGCCGCACGCCGCTGCCGTCTGCAGAAGTTAACTGTTCTAAGGCAAAGGCCTAAAACAAATCCCATCTTTGCACGCGCGTTCGTCAAGGCTTTATTTTGGCTATTTACTTTGAACCTTTTATACGGTGAAGGTCAGCGCGTGCGGCGCGTTCTCCCTGATACTTGGGTAATTTAACAACATGTCTCATTCTTCTTTCATCGACAGAAATAATACTAATAAAAACATGCCAGACTGTCAACTTCGACGGTGTTGGTTTAGGACCGCAATGATTCCAAGCTTCCCCGTTGAACTTGTCGTCGGCAGTTGATGTTAAGTAGCCAGAATTACTACTCGTGACGTCACGGTGGAGGCACATCCTGGTGATGACGTCACGGATAGGGACTCTATGTTACCGCCACCGAAACGTCTCGGTGCTAATAGTAAACGTTTAGCGTAAAGAGACATTCGGATTCAATAGGGAATTGTAGTAGACCGTTTTGCTCCTCCGCTACGTTATCCCGGAAGAAAACGCCGCACCTGCGCATGCCCGCCGCCAGCCTTATCTGCATAGTTCAAGGTCTCGCGGGGGATTACGGAGCGCTATCCGGGTGCTTAGCGAGCTGCGGAAACGGTCTACTACAATTCCCCAATATCGCTGCACTGCCCCGTTCGTTGTCCCCCGTGGAGGAACGCACACTCAAACTCAAACTCAAACTCTTTATTTCTCAACCATTTCGTCGTTTACCCTGAGACTGGGGGTTTTTTAGAAGAGCAAAAGTGACAGAAAAACAGACAGGTCTCATTTCTTATTTCTCTCCGTTTGGAGAGGGAGACAGAGAAAAGCAACTCAGTTGTTGCTTGACGAGCCTCTGCCTCCCCACAGCAGCGAAAGAGGACAGCATGCACATACACATAATGTTTTTTTTTCACCATAACACTTATAGCACAAAAATAAACAACATTAGATGGGGGAGGGGAAAGGGGGAAAAGTAATCGATTTAGCCAAGTTTACAAATTCCAGGGGCACTCTCTCACAAACATGGAACGTACATTTTTTATGGTTTCATTCAAAACTTCTACATTCAACTCACTCAGGCGATTTAAAAAACGAGGTACTATATATTTCAACGTCTGATTACCGTAGTTGGTTCTGGAGTGCGGCACTAACCATGCGTCTGCAGACCTAGTTTCATAGGTAACCTCCCTTATCCTAAGGTTGGAAATAGACATAAATATATTTTCCCATTGGCGAAAAGATTTTTTCAATGCAAGAAAAAGTTTATAATAATAATGATTAGGAATCTGTACAATATTCAATTTAATAAATAATGGACTAGTATGACTATTATACTCAGTATTACATATAATACGAACAGCCTTTTTTTGTAGAGTATGTATCAGTTTTATGCTTGTAGAGGTCGTATTCCCCCATACCAAGAAGCAATAATTATATTTTGAGTAGAAGAGGGAATTATATATAAGAAGCATAACCGAAATCGGGATGATGTGGCGATATTTATACATAATACCTACAACTTTTGATAATTTTTGACATGTCTGTTGTACAGTTTCGTCCCATGACATATATTGATTAAATATAATTCCGAGAACTTTTACGCTTTCAACTATATCTATACAGTGTGTACCAAGAGAAAGAATGGACCTATAGAAACAGTTTGTATTTCGTGATCTAAATAATACGGCTTTTGTCTTACTGCAATTTATTTTTAATGAATTTGAATTTGTCCAGGCATTTAATTTTTCCAAAAAATTATTTGCGGCACTTATAATTTGATCAGTATCATCACCTGAAAAGAATATACTGGTATCATCAGCGTAAATAATGAGACTTACATTTTTATCAATATTTACGATGTCATTGATGTATAGATTAAAAAGAAGTGGTCCCAGAATGCTCCCTTGCGGTACGCCGGCAGTCTGTTTCCTAAGATCCGATTGTTTTTTATTTATTTCAACACACTGGTACCGATAACTAAGATAACTTCTAATCATATCTAGAGCAACGCCACGAATGCCATAAATATGCAGCTTTTGAAGTAACGTGTCATGATTGATCCGGTCGAACGCCTTTGAAAAATCTATGAATACTCCGAGTGTTAATAACTTTTTTCAATATTGTTTAAAATCAATTCCTTTTGTTTTAACAAGGCAAGTTCGGTAGAGAAACCCCTCCTAAATCCATATTGACAGGGCGTTAAAATAGAAAACTTTTCGCAGAAACTATACAGCCTGTGATGTATTATTTTTTCTAGAGCTTTTGAAAATATCGGCAAGACAGAAATCGGTCTGTAATTTTCAAGGTTGTTTTTATCTCCAGCTTTATATAGCACAGATACCTTTGCTACCTGCATTTTTTGGGGGAAAGTTCCGTTCTCAATTGCTAGATTATAAATATGTGTTAAACAAGGAACAATCCACCGCAAAACATGCTTGATAGGTTTAATTTGAAAATCATATATATCGGAGCTCTTACTATTTTTTAAGCTTTGGAAAACAGAAAATACTTCTTGTTCGTCGGTTGAAAACAGAAACATACTATGTGAAACCTTCTGGACATACCTAACGGCATCCGCACAATGTACACTCTGGAAAAGTGTAGCAAAATGATCACTAAACTTTTTGGCCAAAGCAACCCCTTTTACAACGATACCGTCAATTTTTATTTCCGTTACTTTATCCGCATGCCACCCTTGTTTTATTAACTCATTTACTTTTTCCATACTACCTCGGATCTCTTGTCATATTTAAATAAATTATTGAAATACATCATGCACCTCCTTTATCTTTCCAGGCCGCAGTCGCACTACATCGCGCAAAAGGCATTGCGCGTGCGCAAGACGCATGCGTCGTACTGACAGCAGCGCCACCGCAGCGGTGTGACGTCAGAGAAGAGCCTTGTTTCAAGTTCGCCAAGTTGTACTGACTTTGTCGCTGGGATCAATAAGGCGACCGATTCCAAGGGGCTTTCCTCGGAACAAGGAAGGGTCTCCCAACACGAAACAAACACGCATGTTAAAAGAAAAAAGGAACACAACCAAAACATGAAAAACGAATAATAATAAAACAAAATGACTTCTTGTGATCTGAGGAGAGCAAACTGAAGGAACATAAACACGTCACCCGGCAACAAAGCTCGGCGCTCCGCTCGCGTATAAGAAAATAAACAGCGAGGGAGCGCCTCCCACACAGCCGAGTCGCAAAACTGTCCAAGATGAATGAGTCCCCGCGAAAGCTTTCGAGGATTGCCACTGAGTCGCTGCTTCGGCTGCGACCAACATCCCCCAAAAACGAACACTTCGTCATCTCTTTAGAAATCGAAAATAATGGCATGAGCTTTCACAGCCACGAGCTCGAGAAATCTCGAGCTCGTGGCCGCGAAAGATTATTATATTGCGTGAGTTACCACAGACTGTCACCACCATCAAAGGCTTTGACTAACCTCGCGACTTTAGCCGTCACTGAGTTTGTTGTTTGTAAAGTTGGGTTCTCTAGAAAAGAGGGATGCCAGCGCTGGTGAGGACCTCTTTTAGGAAGGGGAATGAAAAGGGGAAACGAGGGGAGAAGGGAGACGCTTGTACCCAGTGCCCAGTGGGAGCCGTCGTATAGCCCCCGCAATGTGTAGGAAGTTATGATGCGAGGTAATGTTCCGTGTAACGTGGAGCTCACGAGAGACTGCCCACTCAGCCAGCCAGAATTCACATGCCACGTTTGGTTGAAAATTCGAAATCAGACCAAGGCATCTTTTTGTTCCGGGCTGACTGTGAGGAGCCATCAGAAGCACGGCAGATTGCATGTTTTGCAGTGTAGAAAAACAATCGGTGCCAACGGAACATCTCGTCGCCAAAACTGCAGCTCTTGGAAGAAACAGCGGCGCAGCACTGAACTATTTTGACGAGATGTTTCGGGGTGCCCACTCGTGACCCGTGACGTCAGGAAAGGGATAATGTATCAGTTGCGAACGAAATGTTCGATGGTGTAACACGGTGGAAGCTTGGGGTCAGATGACCGCCCGACATCAGTTCGTCGATGAGACAATTAATCTGCTTAATCTGAAACCCCAATGACTCGTCGCTACTTGTAAGCAAAGCGAGGCGTGTTTTTTTTTTTTTTTGCTTTTATGTAGGGGTTTTATTGTGTTGCAGCCTCCTTTTTTTTAATATGTTTCCTGCATAATATTAGGACCACGAAGCCGGTCGTTCGCCATCAGAACCGCGCGAGTCACGCGAACAGCTAAAGAGGAAATGACCACATTCGTCTCTGACGGAGTCATAGTTTATCCAGATTTGGGGGGCGGGGGGGGGGGGGGGGGCGGAGGGGTCGACAGGAATAAGAAAAGAAACAGGAATCGGCGGGGGCTTCCGTGATCCTCCGTGAATGAGCGAGCCACACATGGCTGCCACGTTCCCCTAACCACCACCGCGGCCGTCGCCGCCATGTTTATGGAAAGCAGACGGCCCCCGCGCGCGCGCTCGCAAGCCGAACCCACCGCCTGCCATCGGTCTTCTGTTGTTTTTACGGGATTTATGGCGTAAACTAACCACCCTCGTCTACAAGAAGAGACGATCAAGAAGGAAATAGCAAAAGGCACCGCCGGATCCAATCACTGGTTAGTTTTGTCGGCACCCTCCGATAGCGAGCCCTTGGCCCTCGTCGGTAGAAGGAGGACTTCTGCCGGCTTTGAAGCTTGTTTCGTCTGCTAACGGGGTAATGACCCGCAATTGTTATTTCGGAGCTGACAACAGCCGCCAACAAGTCCTAGGGGCCGCCAACCTTCGCTACAGTAAACACCGGTTACTTTCGCTAGAGGTGAACTTAGTGGAGCTGATGTAGCGACTTATTACACGCCATAAAAAGACAAAATAGAGAGAGAGAGAGAGAGAGAGGGGAGCGTGAGGTGAAAGAAAAACGCGAAAGGATATAATCCTGCCGCCGTTCAATAAAAAAGAATAAAAAAAAAACATTGGAATTATGGACTTGTAACCGTGAAACCCTTTCAACCGAAGGTCGATATGAGGTGTTACCGTTCACCCAGCAGGAAAGGAGTCCCTCTTTACACCGCTCACGAACTACACTCGGTTGTTTTTGTTTAGATTAAGGATTACTTCAACGAAATTTAAAATATTCCCGTCGTGTTCAAAAATATGTTGAATATGATTAGGGTTGTTCGTCTTCGGGTTTTATATTTTTTTAAATTCGGGGGGTAAAAATCGGGTGCTATTTCTTTAAGCTGATAATCGGGGAGAAATCGAGTTTTTTGTGGAAACGTACCGAAATTCGGGTATTTTCGGGTTAAATTTACAAATGTAATAAATAATACATTCGTGTTTTTTTTTTGTGTATTACGAGCTTTTTATACCATTATAGTATTCGAGTGTGGGGAATAATCGTCGTCTTGCCATTCTCGAACGTTAAGCTCCCTTGGGGGAGAGCTCCGCTGGTCCGATTACCGTCGGTCGCTTCGGAAACACCGCCCAGGGAATCCTTCTCTCCCTCAGGTGTACAAAAACTAGTAGCGTTTGAGGGACGGTCGTCTTCGATCAAATATTTCGCCATGGAATAAACCTGTTAAGTTGTTTCGATCTGCTTACCCCGACTGACTGGCTCGGATGTTGTTCATGAGAAAAGTAGACCGCCAGCGAGATGGCCATGCTACCCGAGAGACCAGGCTGGGCGTTGAGGTCTAACAGCGGTCGAAGGGGGATTGACTGTGCAATTCATAAGCTGCGTGCTGCAGGGCCGAAGCTACGTGGCATGCCGAGACGGTTCCACATGCACAGCGGAGGGACAAAAATGTCCCCCCAGGCCCCAACGCCTTTGTCGCTTTTCTTCAGCCGGCCTCCGTAGAATGTCACGGTGAGTTAGGCGCGCTCGTTGGGTGGTTGGTTGAGAGCCGTGTAGCGTCCGAGTGCTGCACGCAGCCTGTGAAATGAACTATGGGTCACTGTTGTCCCGGTAGGTGCCTAGCATGTGCGCCCCGCAAACTTCGTGCGGCGTAAAAATAAATAGGTTGGTTACGTAGTTTTGGAATTCGGGGAGAAATCGGGTTTAACCCGATTCTCCGCGAAACTTGTTCGGGGTGTAAAAATCGGGTAAAATCGGGTTTTACCCGAAAACAGAACAACCCTAAATATGATCCACAATATCCGTAAATGACAATCGCACGTTTGTATTTTGAGCCTGGTGGCTGTATTTTTCGTTATAAACGGCCCACTCTGGCAAGCGCTCGGAGAAGGCCCAGCGGAGACCACGTGACATCCAACGCAATCGTGACGTAGGTCGTCTCGGGACGAGCAAAGCTACGGCGAGGCTGACGTCGAGAGGATGGCCTAGTCGTTCCAGCCACCGAAGCGGCTGCTTTTGTACGAATTTTGAGTGACGGGTTAATCTTCTATAATCTTGTAGGGGGACAATAGCGACTTCTGGGACACACAAAGGGGATTCTCGGGAAGAGGGGAGTTCCTCCTTCCCCTCTTCTTTCGTCGTGGCCGGAGGCGAGACAATCTCCGTCACTAGCTGTCAAGGTTCCTAGACGAGCATTACAAACGAGGCGTTAGCGACATGCACCAGGTGCTCTTTGCTAATCGTTTAATTCGTTTTAAAATTCTTTTTCGTGACTTTTTTAACAAGATAGTGGTGTGTCCGATGTGATACTGCTCCTCTGAACACATATAGACCAAAAAATGAGCGCCGAAATTTCGTTGTAGTATCCCTTTAGATTCGTGGCATTGTTGTATTTTAAATGCTATAAATAAAGGGCACATCTTCTGTGCTGTGCTGTCTACACTTCGATGTGGCGCCTCATATATATATATATATATATATATATATATATATATATATATATATATATATATATATATATATATATATATATATATATATATATATATATATATATATATATATATATATATATGTGTGTGTGTGTGTGTGTGGTTTTCAGTATTCACCAAAAGGTATACATGGGGGATTCCACGAGAGATCAAACTTGCATGTCCACTCAACGTTGTTCTTTTTTTTTATATATATGTGATGTTTTAACAAATGAATCGCACGAAACTGAACTTTTTGTCTCGAAAATGCGTTTTCACCATAAAGTTATTATAATGTACGCTCTAGGTTCAACTGGCGCTAGTCAGTGGCGTAGCCAGGAATTTTTTTTTCGGGGAGGGGGGGGGGGGGGGAGGTCTGAGGTAGCTGGAATCTCCATGATTTGGGGTGCGGAGAGGGAGAGGGGGGGGTCGAAATGCATGTGTATATTATAGGGTCGGCTGGATTTCGGGGGGGGGGGGGGGGCTGAAGCCCCATAAGTTCTCAACCCCCCTCCACCCCTTGGCTACGCCCTTGGCTCTAGTGTCTATGTGACTTCCGTGACGCAAATTGAACCAGACAGCAACCAGTCTAATTTTGCGGTGCTCCTGTGCATTCCTATGGGAAAACGCGCGTGCATTTTGTCTCTTCGCCGAAAAATAACATGGAACACTGATTATTTGAGTCGTACCGAATAGTACGTACCTTGCTTAACGTTGTGAAAGTGTAAGTACTTTAGTTAGAGCATTTTTCTTCATCAGTAAACGTTGTTTAACTTCGCTACATTTCAGTCACAAACATGTGTTCCGCAGCAGGTGTGTAAAAACAAGCTATGATTCAAAGCAAAATAACAATCGAAAGGAATATAGAGTGTGCTCAAGGTTCGCCAGAATTCCGGTGACGCTTATATATTGCTAAAATGCCGGTCCTGTCACTAAATGAAAATGACCCCGCCGTGCATCTTTATGAGCGGATAAAAACATTAAAAACGTGAAGAAGAAAGCACGTGGGCTATAAAAGGTGTCTCTTTGTCAACGAGCTTGAGTAAACTTAGAGCGGTAAACCAGCGGCCAAAAATGGCACCCCCCGGTCGCCGCCATCTTGACCGTTTGCCACATTAGTGATCACGTGACTTCAAGATGGCTGCGCCCATAGGTGCGCCAGATCATATTGGCCAGATTACGGTAAGCAGGGCCGCGGTCCATAATTTACTTGTTGTCACTCTAGGGTAAATGTTCTGTACCTTGGCGTTCGAAAATCAACCCGCGTCCAGTTGCTCTATCAGTCTTGTCACGTGACACGACCCACCGGAGTGACTCGGATCCGTTCGAATAACATTGGAACGCAGCCCCAGAGGGCCCCTCTGCTTACCGTGATCTGGTCAATCTGATCTAGCCCACCTCTGGGCGCAGCCATCTTGACGTCACGTGATCACTAATGTGGCAAACAGGCAAGATGGCGCCAACCGGGGGGTGCCATTTCCGCTGCAGGCCCTGGGTTGCGGTTTACCGCTCTAAGTGATACTCAAGCTCGTTGCTCTTTGTATTGTTTTCTCTGCCGGGCAGCTTTTATCGGGCACTTGTTCTCAAAGATCTCGAGCGTGCGGGTGATGTTTTGAACGTAGAACAAGCATCTTCGCACAGAGCGAGAAAAAAATAAAGCAGTACTTATTTAAAGTCGGAATATATTACGTGGCCTTCAATTAATTTTGATCGTACACGCGCGTGTAGTTACTGATCCAGTGTTACTGCGTAGTTCTTGCCGTCTCTCTTGGTGCCTGCAGATGTCCTTCGTTCGTTTGGCACGTATATCCCCCATGCTGAAAAGCGCCGACGTCGTGTTCGCGCTCACAGTGTCCGACAGTGCACAAAAATGTATGTACGAAGCCGTTTCAGCTCCGTTTTTAATGCAATAAATTTGAAAGAAAAACGTTGTAACTGAACAGTTATTCTTTTACTGGGGTAGCATTACCTGTACTTATTTTTGGCACAGGTGAAGATGACACGGTTTGCCAGATCACGGACACTTTTTCGTCGTCTTCCATGGAAAATACTTGTTTTCATATCGGTAAGGGAACAATCGCATCCGAAATCCGAGGTGTACTTGACGTTTACTTTTATTTTATTTGCTAATATATTTAAGAAATGTCATTATATAAAAGGCAATACGAATGTAGAGACCGATTATGGTATTTCCGTACTCGTTCTGGAATGCTTCGCTTTCGCTTTGTGTTTGCACTCCGTTTTCTGCCACCCTGCAAGTCCCAAAGAGTTTCAAGAAGCAGTGGCTGCGTCCCCGGGGCTTTGATCTTTGCGCAAACGTTGGCGAATAATTCGATCGTCGTGATTGGCCGGCGCCGTAGTCGAGCGCGGCGCCGGCCAATCGCGGTCACCTGATTCCTCGCCTCGTTTTTTGCCAAGTGTCCAGATTAGTGCCCCGGGCCGTGATCTCCCAGAGCCGGTGCCAGCAGCCATCTTGTCTCGCGCATGTGTGCGAGTGTCTGTGGCGCTTGAGGTCTCGTAAACGAGCCGTCTGCTTTAAATATTTGCTTCGTGCCATGCCACTCCCGACTGCCAGCACGTGCGCTCACGTGCCGACGCGCCACAGCTATTATCGCATGTTTATACTCGGCCCGTTTTTCGTACGAATTGTAAACACACCGCTTTTCCTCTCTCTCTCTTTCTTTGCCATCCGCGCTGTGGTGGCTGTGGCCGCAGGCGAACGACGCGAAGCAGACGACAGAACGCGCTTTGTGCCTGATACAAATATACCACAAAAAAAAAGCGCGCAACGCATATGACAAAAAAATCCTTCATTTTTGCCAGCGTGGCAATTGCATACAGAATGTGATGTGTAAAGCCCGATTCAGATGGTGCGATTTTAAGGCTGGAACACATGATGCGGAAATAATGGACCGAAAATCGAACGGTAATCGGACCATCCAAGAATTGTTGTACGCGATTTTCGGAAGACGAGCCACATGAGGAATTTTTTTCCCTCGCGGAAATCGCAATGCTTTAGTTTTTTTTCGCGCCCAGCCGTCCGAATTACGGAAGCTCCGTCCGAAACATATCTGGCGCTCCAGACATCTCCAAACGTTTCCGATTTTCGCCAAAAGGGGAGGAGCCTATAGCTGTCTTCTGAATTTCGTTTGCGGTTTCCGCAGTATATATTGGGTCGTTTCTGTGCATCATGCGTTCCAGGCTTTACTTGCGATTTCACAAGCGCGGGCCGCGATCACCGCAGCTTCCCCTGGCTTTATTTGCGGCACGAGTAACGTTGCAACTGCGAAATCGCAAGTAAAATCGCACCATGTGAATCAGGCTTTTGTGTGGAGAAACTGCGTGTACATGTGGAGACTGAATGGCGCGAAGCGGCCTCGTGCAAGGTATGCACGTGTGATCGCTCCATGGATGTCTTATACTTGTGGTGGGTGCCGTCTTCTGCGGTTGCAGTGCACATGCGACTTTCTCAGAGCCTGTTAGAGTCTGGGCGCGGAAAACAAGAACAATAGACCTTTCGCTAAAGTCCCCAAGCATCAAAGAGAATGTTGGGAACGTAGGTATACACGCGCTGCACGTGCTCGCCTTCCCTATAAAAAAAAAAAAAAAACCCGTGGAATGCGCGTGCGAAATGCCATTTGTTTTAGAATTTTGCTTTCGAACAGTTAGAGCTGAAGACGTCTGCACGCGCAGCACGTGTACCAATGTTCCCGGCATTCTTTTTGGAGCTCGGGTAATTCGGGAAAAGGTCTACTGGAACGCGACAGCGCCGAGCCGAGCCCTGGCACCAGCTCGCGGCAGAAGAGAACTAAACACTCGAAACTTCGCAACCCGCGTGCGGCGAAGGGGTCTGCTTCTCTCTCTCTCTCTCTCTCTCTCTCTCTCTATCTCTGGTTTTTCGTCGCTTTCACTTGCGCTCTTTCTCTGGTAAAGCCCAGGGGCTTTAAACTCGTCAAACACAAAGTTGGGGCCGATGTTCACGGAGCGCACCGATTGGACTGTCACGATACTAGTTCGCACCTTTGTCGTTGGCGTCCAATCGGCGCGCTCCGCGAATTTTCGGCTCCAACTTCGTGTTTGACAAGTTTAGGGCGCGCTCGTTTCATGGAGCAGAGCGTCGCTGTAAGTAAGTCTGAACACGTAATACTTCACCTCCCCCCGCCCCCCCCCCCCCCCCCGGGCCGGATGGATGACCACGGAGGCAATCAGTGCCACGGGAATTTTTTTTCTTTTATATTTGCAATTGTTGAATAAATATTTCGCAATTTATAGTGCCGACTCCCTTTCTTAAAGTTGTTAGTTTTTATATAGCTTCTTTTTTGTGTTCTGGGTGCAATGTACAAGCAAGAAAAACATGTGCCCTTGTGCGCACGTCGGACATGGCCACAAACCTAAAAACATTTTTGTTATTATTATTTTTCATGAGAAATAGAAGCTAACGAAGAATGCAGTGCAGGCAAGACAACTAGCCCTACTTCTCTAAATAAATGCGTTTGCGGGCGACGCCAAAATTTGAAGAACCGCGCACATAAAAATGCCTCAGACATGCCTTTTTAGTCGCAAGGAGTACTTAAAATGCATAAGTATTTGACTAATTTCGCAATAACACCCGTTTCTAACACTTTTTTTTTCACGCAAGAGATAAGGGTTTAAAGATATCATGTCACTTAAAACCCAAAATCGTACACTGTTTCATTATTTTTTTTTTTACCCACATAAAAAGTGGCGTACGATCTTTCCACGAGCCAGCAGCCGCAAAGCTTTTCTATCTCCACAATGGCGTCTGTGTAACAGGTAGGCGATTAATTGGTCTAATAAGCACGTAGCTTTCAATTTGTGGAGTTGAAAGTGCCTGCCTTTATTCAGATTTTTCCCGGAGCCCATACATTTCACTGACTATAACACCAATCTTCGTTGCGTGTGCCTGCGCACATCGGCGGCTGCTGGTTCGTGGAAAGATCGTGAGCCACCTATTGTGGACACCGGAAATGTTTGGTTCAGTTTGCCCTTTAATGCAAAACCCAATAAATTGTTGCTCGCATTCGCCTCATTATATCGAATTTAGGGGATTTTGCCGTTGATGAATGACAGGTAGGCTTGTTAGATAGGCTTGGTAGAAGTAGCGCCTCTAAGAGCATCTGAGAGGAAGGGCTGTTTTTTTTTTGTTGTTTTTTTTGGTGGGGGGGGGGGGTGCATTGAGGCGCGATGGCAAGTGGCAATAGCCTTGGTACAGCGCTTTTTTGGACATCTGGGTTTCAAACAGCGCGACAAGACAAGGACAAAGTAAAGACGAGACAGACGACAGCGACATCAACTGAGAGTTTATTTCCCCCGCTCCCAGTATATTTAAGCCGCCTCGGTGGCTCCGAGGCGAGAGCGCTGGCCTACGGATCCCCATGTGGCGGGTTCGAATCCCGAGCGAGGTGCCCGCAATCTGACGGAGGCTTATTGCGGAGGAGGCGCCGTGTAACCGAGCTTTCGGTTGCACGTCAAAGATCCCCAGGTGGTCCAAATTAATCCTCAGTCCTCCGCTGGGGCGTGCCAGATGCCCGTCGTTGGTTTGGCACGTAAAACCCCCAACTTTGACCTTTTTCCCAGTATATTTACACACTGGGCGACAGCCAAATAAACAGACAGAGTGCGAAAGAAAGGACACAAACATACATGCAGTCTCGGCATCTTATTAGTTTGATTATACAGTGCCGTGTCATAGTCAGTCCCTAACATGCAGCAGTAAGGATACAAATTTCTTTATCGACAGACCAACGGAGGCCCGTGCTGACAGATTCGTCTTTTAGCTTCTATTATCTTTCGGGTTAGTTTGTCACCGTTCCTTTTGAGTATTTTGCTTTTGGTATAGTCAGGGGTGTATCCACAGTCACGGCAGTGAATTCCCCAGATGACCGGAAATTTGTTTTGTTACATGATTATACTGATGTTCGCTTAATCGGTCATTATTATGTACCGTCCGGTTTGTCCAATGTAGGCACCCAACTAGCCCAAACATACCTTTCAGGAAGCATCTTTCGGACAGTTTTTAATCGGACGCGGCATCCAGAGGATGAGGCTCAAACTGTGTGTGCGTGCACGTGTGTGCGTTACAACAAGCCCGCGATATATATCTATATATATTTGCGCGAAGTCGTCTGCGCCTGCGCCGTGACAAGAGCAGCACCACTGTAGCGGCGTGACGTCAGAGCCAGCCGCGCGTTGACGTAATTTCGCCCACCCTCTTGTTGTTATTAGCTGTCTGCATGGAGCGTGCCGAACACTACGAGGATTTTCATGAAAGTATAGTATACACAACAGCTTAGGCTGATATGTCTATACTTCGCTGGTGCTCGTCATGCCATCGCCGAACCAAACACAAAAGGCCCAGTGAATGGAGCTTTTGACGCGGGCTTATTGGTCCGATTACGTCGGAGCGTCGGCTGCCGTCTGGACTTAAGCTGAAACGAAGTGTGACAACAAAATGGCGGATTTTGACCCCAAAGCTTGCTGTATACGATGAGTCGGAAAAGTCGACGTCGCCAAGCGGCGAGCTCAAATACTCATCAAAGATCTAATTTATAGTGGTGGAGTTTACCATGGTTTGAAGCGCGCACCCCCATTCCCGTGCAAAATAAGAACATCTTTTACACTTTGATCGACGGCTCAGACGATCGATTCGGACTGAGAGTTCTGATTGTAGCTGCTGTCAAAAGGTATACGTGAACAGGAAACTGAGGGAGAGGGGGAGACATCAGAACGCCGAGCTCTGGTTGGCATGATTACTTGGTAGACCTCAAAGCTATACTTCCTTTGCCTCTATACTCGCACTCGTACAGAACGCGTTCGAATGCGAGAGCCAAACGCCGGATGCCGGCATTGCGCGTTATCACACGTTTAATGAGTGCAGTGGAGGGGAGGCAACTGGCTTTAGGTCTCCCCACTAATCTGTCCAATCAGAGCTCGGCTTTCTCTCTTGTCTCCTCCTCTCCCTCAGTTTCCTCGGAGCATACGGCGCAACAGGTAATTGAAAGCAGCGACGCTTTTGCAGTCGATTTGAGTAATCGCGTTTGCCTTTAAATTGCGACGTTAACATTAACATGCATAATTAATTCTAGAGGGAAGCTAGATGACGCGATGATTACCTTCATCTTGACCGACTGCCGCCGTCGCTTACGTCAATTGCTTCATGTGTGGCGCCACTTATCGACGACAGCTCTGTGACAAAACTCTCGGCATGTATCGGTCGTCTGCGTCGGTGCCCGTTGTTGAAAATGTAAAGGATGTTGTTATTATTTTTCACGCAAACGCTACTATGCCTTGAAATTTCACCAGGTGAAATCCATCACTAAAACATACACCTTTAATGAAAATTTGAACTCGATAGCTGCAGAGCGCCGATTCTTCCTGCTCGTTTTACAGCGGGACTCGGGATTAATATAGCCATGCACGTGTTTCCACTCTAGTCACTTAAAGAGTGAGAACGGCAAGGTGTGTCTTTCGAACGCCCGGCATCCAGCACGCGTTCCATGCCTTCTGCCGTGCTTTGGCTGCGCGTGCGCGCTCGAGGTGCGTGCACGTGACACCCAAGCCTTGTCGAGAGGACAAAGCTCGCCCGATGTAGCTCCTCCCTGCCGTTCTCACCTTCCCTGCCCCCTGCCCCCCTGCCCGTTTCGATCTCGATGAGCTTTGTACCGGCACGCGTTCAGTATAATCACTACTGCGTGGTGCACGTTAAAGACCCCAGGTTAGCGCTTGTACTGTACTGGCTAAATTTTTCATCTAGAGCTAAGAGACAAGTCACCCGTTGAGGCGTACTGGCATCATGACTATCTAAACATACAAGCAACACAATTTTTTTCTCTCGTTCTGAAACGACTTTTAGATTTCGAAGAACCAACACCCACGTTTTTACCCGCGGAGACAACCACAACAAACGAACATCGAGTGGCAGCAACGAGCTCAACTTTGCAATGAAAGTGAGCGCTCATGGCCCAAGACCTCAAGCAGTCTCACCCTCACGTGGAGAGGGACGCGTCGGGAGCGGTACCACGAAAGCGTCTGTCTCATCACCTGTTATCGTTTGCCAACTGCCCAGTGCTCGCGTGCAGCCTTGTGACAGCTGCTTCCTCGTACCACGCATGCATATAGATGTTCCTTCTGAATCTTCGAAACTCCCGATCTCTCACTGACGCAGGCATGTACTGAGCGCGACCCAGTGCGAGCATGCGATTGTCGAATGTAGTAGAATATGCTTACGGGGGGGGGGGGGGGGGGGGGGGGGGGGACACTAACTCAGGCAATGCGAATTCGGCGTTCGACACTAAAATGTATGGTGTAAAATACGAAGAAGCGTCGACGTCGTGTTCGCCTCAACAGTAACGCGCAGTGTACACGCTGCAAAAACTGTGTAACTGGATACCGCTATTATAAGTCACAGACAGCATAAGAAACGCAGGGAGTCCTGACCACATCTTAATATCTCAATATCGCAACACCGTTGTCGCAAGTGCCTCTTGCGCCTTCACAATGCTCTGCTAGAGCATGTCGGGCTTTTTTAAAACCGAGCTGAAGTATCTTAATTGTACGACTTTGCGGCCTTTCCCTTTTCACTCTTGTCCGCTGCGTATTACTGCTTGCGGCTTCGGCAGACTGTTCTGGAACTCATGGCAGCATCAGTGACATTGCCACTGATCTCGGTTCTCTTGGAGTCAACATCAGTGGCGGCCTCGACTACTGCACTATCCTCCTCCGCCCCACACAATTCTGTTGCTGCTTTTCCAGAAGGCTCCTCAAACAAGTGGCTAGCCAGGAATTTCTTTCAGAAAAGGGGGGGGGGGGGGGGGGGTAAAATATGGTCGGTTGGATTTTAGGGGAAAAAAGGGGGGGGGGGAAGCCTTATAAGCCCCTTTAGAAGATTGTTACACAAGTGGATGAGTGGATGGAGCTTGTTATTCACGGGCAGTGACCCAGGAACATGTAGATTTCTCTGTAATCTAACCAAGCTCACTCTGCTTACTTGTACGGTGGCTCCAAGGATTGGCATAGCCAATAATATTTTTGTATTTTTTTAGTGGGGGGGGGGGGGGAGTGTCCATGAGTTGGGGATCGGAAAAAAGGGGGGGGGGCAAAATGCATGTGTACAATATAGGGTCGGCTGGATTTCGGAGGGGGAGGAAAAGCTGAAGATATTCAACTCAGATAATCAATTGAAATATGTTGATTAACTTTTAGAGCGCAGCTCTTAGGCGCCCGTTTCCGGCTTGAGCGGTGTCGCCGTCGGCGTCGGCGTAACCACGCGTTGCATTATAGGACGTTTTCCATAATGACATCACACGTGACGTCACGTGTGACGTCACGAGGGCCACTCGTGACGTCAACGCGCGTTGTATTATGGGTAAATATCCCTTTAATTTAGCAGAAAAATTTCCCCGCTAAATTTAACGAAAAAATATCCCCGCTGACTTTAGCGGAAAAAAATTCCCCGCTAAATTTAGCGGAAAATATTTCCCCACTAAATTTAGCGGAAAAAATGTCTCCGGTAAATTTAGCGGAAAAAAGTCCACGCTACGTTTAGCGGAAAAATGTTGCCGCTAAATCTAGCAGGCTGAG
>JAZHYW010050624.1:0-15428 GCA_037355805.1 Ixodes ricinus | reverse complement strand
CGCCAGCCCACTCTTGAGGCGATTCTAAATTTGTTGACACTTTCACAGCCCTGCGCACGATCTCCGCAGCCCAGCACGTGCGTTTGTGTCACTTAGGAAGGCGAGCAAAGCACGCGCCATACGCACAAACACTCAAAATGGTACCGACCAGACTTTCTGGCGTCTCAGCTAGTCTCAACCAACGGTACTCTAAACGGTTGTTTATATCTTTACCATAGGACGCGCTTTACAGCGCTGTCACAGCTACCGGTGCGCGCGCGTTCCATGCACGAGGGCTCATTCCGCTCTCGTGCTAAGCCTCACGAGAGCGGAATGAGCCCTCGTGCATGGAACGCGCGCGATGGTAAAGATATAAACAAGTTTTTAGAGTGCTTTGAATGACTGCCTTCATAGCTCTGTGGTTAGCGCGTCTGCCTGCTGATCAAAGGGTCAACGGTTCGAATCCCGCCGGCGCCGGTCTTTTTTATTTATTTATCGACCCGCGGCGTAAGAGGTTAGATAGCCAGATAGATACATAGATAGATAGATAGATAGATAGATAGATACATAGACGAAAAGTGCGTGAAGTATCCAAAGAATGCTATTCGCATTAATAAAAAAGACCGGCGCCGGCGGGATTCGAACCGTTCACCCTTTGATCAGCAGGCAGACGCGCTAACCACAGAGCCATGAAGGCAGTCATTCAACGCACTCTAAACAGCTGTTTATATCTATTATCATGACGCGCTTACGAGCGCTTCCAGCTGCCGTGAGGCTGTCATACTGCCCTAGCTCACCCTCTCCCGCGCTCGGGAGAGGGTGATGTGGCGGCCGTGCTCAGCCCTCACGAGAGCGGAATGAGCCCTCGTGCATGGAACGCGCGCGCACCGGTAGCTGTGACAGCGCTGTAAAGCGCGTCCCATGGTAAAGATATAAACAACCGTTTAGAGTACCGTTGGTTGAGACTAGCTGAGACGCCAGAAAGTCTGGTCGGTACCATTTTGAGTGTTTGTGCGTATGGCGCGTGCTTTGCTCGCCTTCCTAAGTGACACAAACGCACGTGCTGGGCTGCGGAGATCGTGCGCAGGGCTGTGAAAGTGTCAACAAATTTAGAATCCGCCTCAGGAGTGGGCTGGCGTATCTAGAGTGTGCCGGCCACCTGACGAACGCGCATAACTCCGCACCGTTTGATGCTATTCGCATTAACGTAGATAATCATTCCCAAAGGATGGGTTCTGCTGATTTTTTTTTTAATTCTCAAAATTCATTGGGCTTTACACATCAAGGCATAGCATACAAGAACACCAATAATATACACTAAAGAAAAGCGATGAAATTGTACCTCCTGAGCAGCCTCAGTACGCCATCACCACCAAACAAGATTTGAAAATTCGACTAACTGTGACTGTCTTTATCCAGTTTTCCTCCATGGTAATCGGTGGCCGAGTGGGCTAGCGAACACCAGCTCGGAGCACCTGGAGAGAAAGCTTGTCCTGCGAACCCAGGTATCCTGGGTCCAATCCCGACCCCTGCTCGCTTCGATCTAGATGAGCATCGTACCGGCGTGCGGTCGTGCATAACCACTGCGTGGAGCACGTTAAAGACCCCAGGCTAGGCGTTGTAATGCACTGACTAAATTACTTATCTACAGCTGAGAGACACGCCGCCCGTTGAGAGGCAGACTACGTTCAGGCTGCATAAACATACCCACAGCCGAAATGCTTATTTTTTTTTTTTTTTTTTTTTTTGTGCATAAGGTTATTTCAGTTCGAACTAGAAAAATAAAAATAAAATAGTCTCGAGGTCCACAGACGTGTTGGCGTTGAACTAGTTAGTGAGAGGCAACGCTGCCCAAAACTAAATTCCTTCCAGGAATCTCCCCCCCCCCCTCATTACCCTAAAAACGCTTGGCACACGTTCGAAGCTCCTGCTAACCTCCTTACCTCAACTCGCTTTTAATGTATAGCGAGTACGGCGTGCACTCGTAGGAAAAAAGGGAAAGGCTTAGTTTAAACACAGAGGGGAAAAGGTTACTAATGGGGATCCTTCTGACCATTTTATGAATATGGCTAATAATAATAATAATATGTATTTGCAAGCAGTTGCATCCTGGGAACTGTGCAGAGTTGTGCAGATAAGTAAAAACAAGCAAAGAAAATAATGTTCTAGTGTGTATAATCACTTCCTTCTGATGAATAAGGAGTAGGCATTGTTTGCCCTACTCTACTCTACATCTTGAGTATTTCTTTTTTCTTCATTCCTCTCTTATTCAGCAACCTTGCTACAAAATCACCCACGTGGATGTTCTTGCGGTTAGTGGTGCTCGATAAAAGTATTACGGAAGTTCGATACGGCTCTCTCCGCTGCTCCCGGAGAGTAGCCGTACTAATCAAGCCCCTCCCTACCCCCTTTCCTGTCTTCTAGCCGAAAACACGCGCTGTCCGGTTAATATCATGTCGGTACTGCATGTGAATATCTCCTCGTCAGCCTCGCGGACACTAAGTGGATGCGTGTGCTTGCGCTTGCTTTGAACTGAGTGTGGCTTGTTCACGGTTACAATTTGTTATTTATGGCGTGTTTTTTCGCAGCGCATCTTTCCCAATCTCTCTGTATTTCTTCCTCTTTACCTTCTTGTACTTGGGAAGTATCGCTGTTTTGCGTTTTCATCAACTTTTTTATTATTATATGGGCAGTCGTTTTTGAAGGCAAGCACAGGTTGTGTGCCATGTGGTAGCGCACGTAGTTCCGCTTTTTTCCTCATAATCAGAGTGAAGCGGTACAGTTACGTTTGAACGGTTGCGATTTTATAAACGTCCGCAGGCGCCTGTTTTTTTTCAAGCTATATCTTGTATCTTTTGGCCCGATATTTTTGTTTGGACATGTATTTTTGTTTACAGAGCACAATTACAATACTGTAATTGTGTTCAGGAAAAACAATTACAGTAGAGTACAGCAAAGCTACAGTACTACGTCAAGTGTATCTACTTAGTTTTACTTGACAGTAATGTTTTTGCTCGTGAAAGTATGAAAAATTTTTTCGTGTTGGTCCTGGTTAAGCTGTTTTGTTCTCTTTTGTTTTACAGTACAACAAAAATTAAAGCAAACATTCTCGATGTAAATTTTTCATGTGTAAGCTCTTCACGAATCAAAATCAAGGAAATACTTTACGCATATTTCTCGAGCTTATTGAAGACAAAATTAAAAATCAGCAGAACCCATCCTTTGGGAATGATTATCTACGTTAATGCGAATAGCATCAAACGGTGCGGAGTTATGCGCGTTCGTCAGGTGGCCGGCACACTCTAGATACGCCAGCCCACTCTTGAGGCGATTCTAAATTTGTTGACACTTTCACAGCCCTGCGCACGATCTCCGCAGCCCAGCACGTGCGTTTGTGTCACTTAGGAAGGCGAGCAAAGCACGCGCCATACGCACAAACACTCAAAATGGTACCGACCAGACTTTCTGGCGTCTCAGCTAGTCTCAACCAACGGTACTCTAAACGGTTGTTTATATCTTTACCATAGGACGCGCTTACAGCGCTGTCACAGCTGCCGGTGAGCGCGCGTTCCATGCACGAGGGCTCATTCCGCTCTCGTGAGGCTGAGCTAGAGGTCTCCCGAGCGCGGGAGAGGGTGAGCTAGAGGGAGAGGGTGAGCGCGGGAGAGCGTGAGCTAGCCCTCGTGCATGGAACGCGCGCGCACCGGTAGCTGTGACAGCGCTGCAAAGCGCGCCTATGGTAAGATATAAACTAATGTTTAGAGCGCGGTGAATGACTGCCTTCATAGCTCTGATTCTGCTTCCGGTGTTCGCACTGTACGGTCGCATAATCATGCTCTCCTCAGGAGCGGCGAAAACGGCCCCGGGCGGCCGCGGTTCTTTTGTTGTCGAGGACGCGTCCTCGTCCAACGAGTACAAGGTGGTCCTTCCACCCATGCCTACAGGATCTACGTGTTTAAACTCTGTGCTTCCTGCACTGCGACCTAAAGGGTCGCCCGTACCGGATTGAGGACTTCCGAGAGGAACTCAGACGTATTGCCGTCTTGAACGACATCAGTAGCGCTCGGCGCTTTTCAGATGAACCATGTGTGGCTAGCGACGCTTCGTACTTCGGAGGCCATGGAACGCCTGGTGAGCAGCAAGGAGCTCGTCGTGAAGAACCTGCGCTGCGTCATCATCGACCCGAGCACAACCGAGGTACGTAGTGCGTTTGCACTGGGTTCCTTATCTACGTTCACGACGACGCCGTCCGCAGACTTTTAGAACCGTACGGGCAAGGTGATTGAAGTCGGCCGGGAGATGTGGGGAGTCGAGGGGTTCAACGAATCGAATCAACGACGCTTTTTGTTCGCATGACGCTGAAGAGTGGCCTCACCCCTGACGACATGCCTCACCAGCTGCGGCTTCACTGCGCGAACACCCTCATTATCATACCAGGCAGAGTGCTCCGTATGCCTGAGATGCAGGCGTGCCGGGCATATCAGACGGGAGTGTCGTGCGCCGGAGTGCTCACAGTGTTTCCGCTTCGGCCACGATAAAGAAGAATGTATGAAGACGTACGCTGGCGTCACCGAGTACAGGGGCTGGAGGAGCATACGGCGTTCACGATGGACACTGAAGAGGCCGAGAAAGCTGCGCGTGGTTCGGGGTTCGACGCCTACCGTCTGCAGAGCAACAAGGGAAGCCTGCCGGGGATGACGGTTCCGGGAAGGCGCCGTGGAGACAAAACAGGACACGTCAGTCCCCTCACGTTCCGGAGCCTGTTTCCGGTCCCCGGCTTCAGCCTCGACATCGCCTGAGGGCTCCGAGACCCCCACGGCCCGTCCTTCAACGACCGAAACGACTTCCGAGCGCCACGACGACATGGACGAAACCACCGACTCTACCAAGCGCGGCCTCGAGGATACGCCCCGAAGGCCGACACGACGCTCACCCCTAACCCTTGGTGGGGTTCGAGAAGAACAAGCGGGGCCGTTTCAAGGTGGTGCTGAACGCACCCCGGAGGACCGGCGACGCCGCGACTCCGAGTAAGGCGGCAACGCCTGGTTTCCAGAACTGGTGGAAGAGCGACAAGGCAAGCGCTGCATCATAGCCTTCATGATTTGTACGCTCAATTCGGCCATTTCGGTTGCAACGCTAAACGTTCGAGGTTTTAACTCGCGCAAGAAGCAATACCAGGTGCAGCGCCTGTTGCAGACACAGAAACCCGATTTCTTAGCGTTGCAGGAACCAAGATGGCCGAGGAGGAGCAGGTGTTTAGCGCAGTACAGCCTTATTTACACTCGTAGGAGGTTTGTGGTCACCTCCGCCGTCGGGGTCTCGGGCGGTTGTTTTTTGTTTTTGAAGAAGTCGCTGCCCTTGTCGGAGTTGGCGGTTACAACCGACACGGAGGGACGGTTTACTGTGTGCGATTTTGTTTTTCTCGACAGTCCCCTGGCGGCTTATCTGCGTATATGCCCCCAGTACAGTGAAGAGCGTGTTTCTTTTTCTGGCTTGGACCGATTTGTAGACCGCGATAGAGCGGTCATGCTGTGTGGCGATTTTAACTGTGTTGTTCGAGCGATTGATAGAACGCCTATCAGGCAACGCACCGGGAGTGGCTTGGCATGTGTAAAGTGCTTCGTGAAATGCGCGCTTCTTAATATGCCCTGTAAAAGTCTTGCAGTGCAATTTTGATGTTATGTGACTTGCGATACTCACCTTTGCAATAAGAAAAAAAAGCTGCCTTCATAGCTCTGTAGTTAGCGCGTCTGCCTGCTGATCAAAGGGTCAACGGTTCGAATCCCAGCCGGCGCCGGTCTTTTTTGTTATTTATCGACCCGCGGCGTAAGAGGTTAGATAGCCAGATAGATAGATAGATACATAGATCGACAAAGTGCGTGAAGTATCCAAGAATGCTATTCGCATTAAAATAAGATAAATATTGATAAGGGCTCATTTTTTATGTATGAAGAAATGTCAATATAAAAACGAATTGACTTGGGTGACAGAGCGTGGTTAGAAAGTGGATATCTCAAGTTTCCAAGGGTTACCAGTTGAATTCGCCAGTGGTATCAAAATGTAATGTGCCTTAGAAGTGCGATAATTTATTTTTGTTTCTTTGGAAATAAATTATTTGAGGCGTGCCTATACACAGTAAAACAGAGAAAAAGTTGGTCGTGGCTTTGTTTGAACTCCGATAGATGGTCCGGACATGTGCGCAACATATTGACACGGGTGCGTATCGAGACTCCGTTTATCTCTTGTTTTTACGCCTGAGGCACACCACGTTGGCTAAATTGTCAAAAAACTCACTAGGAGCTGCCCTTCTTGCACTGCGTCGCAGTTTTACATAAACTATACTATTGCCGCATGCCGCTACAGACTGGTTCTTTATATTTTTGCAAATTCACTAATAAACTTGAAAAAGAACTTTCAGGATTTTTTTTTAAATTTTGTAACAAAACCTACAGGATTATTAGGCAATTGGGTCGGTTGCAGTTTTCGACTCACACTTCGTTTGCTAATATTTCGTTCATCCCGAAAATGCTCAACCACCGTACAACAACCGAGACCCACGGGAGCAATATTCCTTTAACTTGAACACATCATCTCTATTCCCGTTTAAGTTGATTTCGAAAATGAGTCCTCACAGGTTTTAGAGAGAAATAAATCTGCGGATTTTCGACGGCTGCAGAAGTATAAGTAAGGTTCCGCGTTTTCGATTTCTATTTTTCAAAATTTGGCGTACTTTTTTTCGGTGTTTATTTTCAAATTCAATTTTCGGTTTGTTTCGGCGTATATTGTATGCCCACAAAAAGTTTATCGGCTTTTTTCGGAGAATATAAAATAAACTGGCAAACGGACACCGGATCAGATGATCCTATGGAGTTTTGATATTTGTGATCACTAAAAAAATAGCAAGCACAGATACATTGAAAAAAGAGATGGACACCTTCATTTGGCAAATGTGTGCAACTGTCAAAAGAGCAAGAGAAAAAAACAGAGAGAAGTACAAACAAGTCAGATATCGAAGCCTATGCCCAAAAACATGCGAACTTCACATTCTTTATATCAGGATTACGTGATCTTATTAGAGTACACACCGATGTACTTTCCCAGGTTCTCCTCGTTGATCCGCCACTGTTTCTTTCCTGTTAATATGACTCTGAGCTTCTAGAATAACACTGGACAATGGCAGGCTGAGGAGATGAAGCGCTGCCGCCTGCGCCGAAATCGGACAATCAACCAGGCACACAGCAAGGGGGGGGGGGGTTCGGCCCCTCCCCCTCCCGAAATCTTTCATTTTGCTGGGGCCTCCTCTCCCCCCTCCCCCTCATACAGGGTTTTGTCGTGGGCGCCCCCTCCCCCCCCCGAAGCGAAATCCTCGAGAATGCGATGCACTGCAATCAACCAATTACTGACCGCCAAAAAAGATACACGCAGTGCGACGTTTTGAAGCACGAGACAACGTGAGGAGCATGCATTCATACTTACAACGAGTTTGAAAAGCACGTTCGTACATGGCCAAGTCATGGGGCATTTCAGACTTCACGTTCCAATAGATGGTTCGCACATTAAACCAAAACGTGTGCTGATTCCATCCGATGTATCCCTACATCCGGACGCGTTTCGATAGACACTGTCGCTTCACTTTTCACCACGGCTCTGCGGTACGACTGGAAGGTCAAAGTGAGTACTTTTCCGGTTAAAACTGAATTTTTAGAAAATGAATTCGGCGAACTTTTACCGATTTTTATCGGTTTAACGGAAATCCGGAAATACCGAACCCTAAAGCCCGGCATATATAAAATTAGATAGCGCAAAGGTTAGACAGCAGACAAAGGACAGAACATATAGACAGGACACGCGCTAACTCCCCAACTGGCGTTTTAATAGAAAAGAAAGAGAAGGAAGTAGCATATACAATACACTGAAAAAAAAGGAAGAAATGAGAGTTCATAAAAAAGAGGAGAAAATTGAAAGGTATAATCAAAAATGAAAGAAACGAAAAGAAAAGAAGAACAGCGTCAGCTAAATTAATTCCGGGAAATATATTGAAATTAAGAAAAAGACGGCAAACAGAAAGAAAAAAGTTGAAAAAGACTCAGAAATTCCCACCTGAGATCAACCTCAAGGTTAGGCAACCAGAAGGTAAAGTAATTCTTTGTCAGTTCATGCCACCAATGGTGCACTCCCGCAGCCGTCTTTTTTCTTTGATGGTTTGAGGCCTCATCCACATGCTCTCGTGAAGTCTTGTTTCGGAACCGTTGTGGGATTTGGGTTTTTGTCAGGATCGGTTGGCATTTACAGTCTCTAACATGTACTGCGAGATGCCCCGCTAGAGTTGATTTGGTGATGTGGCGTTCCCGCAACCTGATGTTGACGCAGCGGCCTGTCTGACCGACGTATATCTTGCACAAGTAAATGGTATTTCATAAATTACCTTGCTTTGGCAAGGTACATGCTAGCTGTGTTTGATGGTGCACTGAACCTGTCGATCTTGTGGAGCATTTATCTTTGGACACAGCTTTTTGAGCTTGTTCGGTGCTGAAAATATAACAGGGATGTTATATCTAGACGCTACCTTTTTCGTGATTTGCTTGACACCTGGTGAATATAGGGTATCACTGCAGGGCGCTGTCTTGGGGGTTTAGTTTTTACTTTTTCCTTTCGAGAGCTGATCATTCTTTCAACTGCCTCAAACAAGATGGTACTTGTATAGCCAGAAGTCGCAAGCCGTTGTAATTGGTCTTCAAAACTCTGTCCCGCCTTGTGTTCGCATGACTTCTTGAGGAGGCATTGAGACAGTTGTTGATGATTGCCATTTTTATAAATTTTGAATGCGACGACTCATATTGAAGTAATCTTTTCTTCGACCCTTGGCTTACATATCCAGCACGTGGTGGGTTTCTGGGAATTTTAGCTGTAGATGTTCTGGCTAACCTGAAAAAGCAGATTACTACTGCCAAAAAAAGAATTTTTGGATATGTTTTTCACGGCAAGGACGCACAAAATAGAATGTCTATTCCGCGTCGTTGTAACAGTAAGAGGTTCATGGCAAGGAGCAATGTCACGCTTCATTTTCAATCGCTTATCTGCTCTTCAACTTGACGATCCTTTTCTGATTCCTAATTCAGACGAAATTATGCGTCTTCTAAGAAATGACAACCAACAAGTACGATATGGTTTCTCCCTTGATGTGGAAGATTTGTTTTATTCCATACCTCGTGACTGTCTGTTCGAAGCCGTAAGAGATTGCATTGAGCAAAATGGCATAGTTTCTTTCCCAAACAAATCTGGCTTACATCTGGATACATTCTTGGAGCTGCTGACATACTACCTTGCATCCACAGTCGTCACCTTCAACAACAATGCATACCTGCAAAAGGAAGGAATCTGCATCGGTTCCTGCGTAGCTCCTGTGCTATACGACATCTTCTTATCCCAATGCTATCGAGCCATCGCTCAGCAGATAACCAACGACCAGGTTCCAAAATATACAGGTACGTTGATGACTATCTCGTGCTTCTAAGCGAAAAACCAGGTGAAAAAAACGAGACGCAAATCAACAAGATCCGAGCAATCTGTACGAAAAATGCTCAATGGCAAAAGTTCACATACGAGCTACCTACAGACATCACCCTACAATTTCTCGATCTACAACTAAAATCCCAAGAAACCCACACGTGCTGGATATATAAGCCAAGGTCGAAGAAAAGATTACTTCAATATGAGTCGTCGCATTCAAAACTCATAAAAACGGCAATCATCAACAACTGTCTCAATGCCTCCCTCAAGAAGTCATGCGAACACAAGGCGGGACAGAGTTTTGAAGACCAATTACAACGGCTTGCGACTTCTGGCTATCCAAGTACCATCTTGTTTGAGGCAGTTGAAAGAATGATCAGCTCTCGAAAGGAAAAAGAAAAAACTAAACCCCCAAGACAGCGCCCTGCAGTGATACCCTACATTCACCAGGTGTCACATAACATGAAAAAGGTGGCGTCTAGATATAACATCCCTGTTATATTTTCAGCACCAAACAAGCTCAAAAAGCTGTGTCCAAAGATAAATGCTCCTCAAGATCGACAGGTTCAGTGCACCATCAAACACAAGCAAAAGTATGTACCTTGCCAAAGCCAGGTAATTTATGAAATACCATTTACTTGTGGCAAGATATACGTCGGTCAGACAGGCCGCTGCGTCAACACCAGGTTGCGGGAACACGCCACATCACTCAAATCAACTCCAGCGGGGCATCTCGCAGTACATGTTAGAGACTGTAAATGCCAACCGATCCTGACAAAAACCAAAATCCTACGACGGTTCCGAAATAAGACTTCACGAGAAATATACGAGGCCTTAACCATCAAAGAAAAGGAAGACGCCTGCGTGAGTGCACCATCGGTGGCATTAACTGACAAAGAATTACTTTACCTTCGGTTGCCAACTTGAGGTTGATCCAGTGGGAATTTCTAGTCTTTTCAACTTCTTCTTTCTTTAAGCTATAGTCTTTTTCTTAATTTCAATGTATTTCCCGGAATTAATTTAGTTACGCTGTTCCCTTTCATTTCTTTTCGTTTCTTTCCTTTTTGTTTATACCTTTCAATTTTCTCCTTTTATTATGAATCTTCTTTCTTCCTTTTTTTCAGTGTATTTATATGCTGCTTCCTTCTCTTCTTTTCTATTAAAACGCCAGTTGTGAGTTAGCGCGTGTCCTGTCTATATGTTCTGTCCTTTGTCCGTTGTCTAACCTTTGCGCTATTTAATTTTTATATCATGCATATCCAACTAGCCCACCTCAATACCTTAGTTCTAAAAATTGACCTTTTTCGGTTGAAACCGAATTTCCGAAAATGAATTCGGCGTACTCTTTTATCGGCTTTTGTCGGTTTAAACCGAAAATTCCGAACCCTAGACATAAGCAACCCAGTGCATTTTACAGCCATGCTGCAGCACTCACATAGTTTTGGCGCATAGCAATATGCTTTGCCTTTGCGCATTTTTGTTTTTTGAACTCTTTGTTGCAGAGATACACTTTATACCTTTGTTAAACTTATGACGGACTGAGATTCCGGCAGTTGTCTGCACACGTCGGACAAAAAAACGCCAAAAGCATTTCCAAGTTGGAGGCAAGTTTTTGCACGACCTGAGAATGAGATCTCGGTTTACGCAAAAAACTTTTACAATCAGCTCGGTATTGCGCAAGGTCTTCCTCACCAGACGCCGAAACCGATTCGTTCTAATGCGACAAAACAAATGCCTTAGAAACGAACAATGCGCCAAAAACATATACGTCTGTAGATTAAGTTGGTGGAATAGAGATGCAAAGCATGTAACATGAGCTACAGTCCATGCAGTTCAAAGCGCCGCTGCAAATGTTGCGCAATGCGGAGTTAATTTTTAGCGCTAAACTCGTGACACAACGTGCGCGCACCCGTTATAAAAATGTCAGAATCTATTAAAGCACCACGAGCGCATATTGATATTTCTTTTGAGCGAGTCTTGTTTCCTGCGTTATTTCAAACCTTGCCCAGAAATCAAATTTCCCCCCTCTTTTGCTCTATTTATATTTATACCGCCAGGTAGTACACCATATGTTTATTGCATTATTTTTATAAATTGCGAAGGTGCTACTGCTCTGATGGTTGAATGTTTTCTAAAGCAAGCGTGGGTATTAATGTTGTTGTGCGGCATAATATTCATAAACTTCGGCTCTCATTAAATCCTCGTCTTGGATTCCGTCTGCTGCGGTATGGTACAGCGAATGCCAAGTTTTGTAATTTGCATGGACGGCCGACTGAGAAGAATTTTTTTTCTTGCAGTTAGAGCCCAGAAAAAATTTTCACTTTTATTGCATAATTGCTAGTTGCTTCTCAACCATGCATATTCAAAGTTCTTGCATCGAAATTATTAAGCATTCTCTTGAAGCAGCCAGCTGCACTGTTAACTATAAATTGCAAAATTTTGTCCTGGGTGCGTCAAAGTAAAACGCCGAATGTTACAGTCGGCTCTTTTTTTTTGAAGACACTTAAAAATAACATTAATATGAAACAAGGTAGTATTTTTGTTGATTGAGGGGATTTTGTTAGCTTGGTTTTCAGAGGCAGTCCTATGGGACTCAAATATATGAAACAAGCATTAAAGTTCATATTACATTAACCAAAGCTCTTGTAAATGCGTATTAACAACATCATGGTTTACCACCTGAGGCAATAGTAGTCGGAAGCGATGTTGACTGTATACTTTTACTGTTTGCTTCGTGTTAAACAAGATATCATGACTACTTTAAAACAAATTTGAGTCTATAGTTGCTCGCAAAGCACAGACGAACGGGTTTATGAGTCAGCAGTGATGACCTAGGATTATTTAGGATCACGAAAAATGGTAGCGGTTTGGGCACCAAGAGATCAAAATTGGATTAAACTTGTGTGTAACCCAAATTGAAAACATGGGTAATGCACGAATGTTTTAGAGCGCAGCTCCTTAGGCGCCGTTCCCGAAGCAGGCGGCGTCGCCGTCACCGTCGCCGTCGGCGTAACCGCCGCGATGCATGATGGGTAGAATTTCCCCGCTAAATTTAGCGGAAGAATTTTTTCCCGCTAAATCTGGCGAAAAATTTGCACCTGCAAATCTAGCGGAAAAATTTCCCTGCTAAATCCTGGCAGAGACATTTTTTCCCGCTAGATCTAGCGACAGGTTTCCCCCTAAATTTGGCGGAAGAATTTTCCCCGCTAAATCTAGCAGAAAATTTTCCCCGACTAGATTTGGCGGAAAAGCTCCCGCAAGTACGGCGGACATTTTTTCCCCACGCTAAATTATGGAAAATTTTCCACACGCATAATCTAGCGGAAATTTTTTCCCGCTTGAAATTGGGCGGAAAAATCTTCCCCCGTTAAATTTGGGGAATATTTTCCCCGTCAAATTTATGTGAAAACTTTCTCCCGCCCCTCCCCCCCCCCCCCCGCCCGAGGTCCCGTGACCCACACAGGCCGCGTGAGCCCTTCCCCAAGGTCGCATGGCCTGCCCACGTGCCTTTCCCTCCTCCTCCTCCAAAGCTGCACTCTAATTCGTCGTTACAGGAAGTTGTAAACGGCTTTTTTATTTTTTATTTTGCATTTGTTTTAGTGTTAAGGTTCATTCTGCACGCTGCAACTGCTTACGACCGCGATGCCCTAAAAACCGTCTTCAAATGTCTTACGACGAGAGAACACACCGATGCCATCAATCGAATGTCCATGGAACACTTCATTTTCAAATATTTGTTTTTCTCATTATTTTTCTTTTTGACTGCAAAATGTTTAACATTGTCAAAAACTACCGTTCTCATAGATAGTATGCTTCATTGATCTTACAAAACCAACAAAAAAAACTTTGTTTTAGTGAAATGCAAGTTTAGGGCAAACTAATTGATGGCGCCAGTGGAAGCCTGTGTTTTCTCGTCATATTACTGCTGTAGGCAAACTTGGGGCTGGACAGTACCGCAATACAAATATTATCGCGATAGTATTTTAGAAATACTTTCAGTATCTGTATCTCTGTATCGAGATACCTTTGAAAAATGGTTTGTATTTCAGTAGTAAACTATATTTACAATGTATCGCTTGATATGGAATACTCTGCCAGACATCAGGTATCTCGTTACATTTTGTTGCCCTTTTTAATATAGATTTATGAGGTTAGTGACATCTGCTTAAGACAAGTTGCTTCGAAATTTATAACAACGAACCCCCGCCCACTGACATAATCCAACTCAGTCAAAAGCACACAAAAAACTGCAGTTTAAAGAAGGCTACTTGCAAGAACAAAAAAATCAGTTCCACTAGCAGAGCCCGCTTCATTCTTTCTAATTTAGGAAAGCGAACGCTGTGAAGGAGTTGAGTGGACGAAAAGTATGGCCATGTTGTCTGATCTCCGCACACTATTGGTGACTCAGAATCATAGAAGACGACAATTTGAGATGCGGCCTCACGACAAAACACGGCTAATTTCAGTCTGACATGCTTTTGTCAAGCATGATACGCAGTCATTACCCTTTCTTTAACTATGTGGTTCAGCGGGGATGACATGTTTTTAGCGTGCATTCGCGATAATTAAAGAGTTCGAGGCAAGGGGTAGTGCATGGATTGGCACAAATAGAGAAGGGTCAAGCAGAAATTATCAATTAAATTACCATCCCCACGTTGCAACGTTCTGGAACAAATGTATTTTTTAGGTATCTGTATCTGTATTCAGGAATATTTTATCGCTATTTCTACAGAGTATTCGGGATATCCTGTTGCATAAAAGACAAATGTATCTCAGTATCTGTATTTGAGCTTAAAACACATGCGTTTTTGTATTTGTATTCCCGAATACTTTTTGGAGTATCTTTGCCCGACCCTGGAGCAAGCCTAACAATTGCGGGCGCGTCGGTGTTCTGCTCTTTTACATTCTTTCGCCACTACTGAGAGCTGCGATTATTTCAAAGAGCTAGGTGTGTACCCATCGACGGCGCTTGCTTCTATGGCGCGCGCGTATGCCCAGGTATGCGGAGAGCAAGTCGTCTGCTTCTTGTGCAAGAGTTGCGGTGACGTCAGAAGCAGCGCCGAGCTCCTGATTGGCTTTGATTGAAAGGATAGTGGGTAGATCTCAAAGCAAGCTCTTGGGAGTCTGCCACATTACTTCATTCAGAGCCAATCGGGAGCTCGGCCTCTGACGTCAGCACAACCCTCTGAAAGGAGCAGACGAACTTGCGCTCCGCATAGCATGCCAAGAAACACTAACTTTGCACAAGCTTAGCGATCCCACGAGGACCCTAACCTGGGCCTAAGGTCTAAGTTTTGCTCCAAGGCGTAGTTGGGGCCAAAGCAATTTTTTATTTTTTGGTGTTTCTACGGTTTCTTTCTGGCTTGTCACTAAATTTCGAAAAGGGTCAGACGTGAGGCAAACAATTTCATGTACGATCCGAAGAATCAGCAGTGAAGCTAGCTATATCTGGCACTTATTTGGTAAGTTAGGCCCGGAAAATTGTACGAAAATCCACAGCAGGAGTGAAGCCGTACTGTGGTACTTGTTGTCGATTTAGGCACAAAGATTCCGGATGACAGCCAAGTACCAACGGTGGCTCTAACTTTGGTATTTCCTTGGCGTATTAGGGCCTATCGATACCCCAAGCTCTGGCCAAAAGGCAAAGTTTGATTTTAACTCTTGGTTCCTCAGGCTTTGGTACCCTACATTTCAAAGAAAAAGCAAACAAATTTTGTCCGAAATAACACTGCCACCTCGTTTTCTTTGTCATACAGAATTATGTATTCTCCTCCAGGATATTATTCGTAGCCATATTTCATGTGCGTAATTCTCAAGCCAAGACGAACACATATAACATGTTGAATGGCGGTCTATTGAACACCCATATATAATGACACAAATAAATAAATTTCTGTGTCTGTGACATCACTACATATAGTGTGCTTCGGATTGTTTTA
>JAZHYW010050623.1:0-48680 GCA_037355805.1 Ixodes ricinus | reverse complement strand
ATATTCAGGTGTGAACTTGCTCAGGGTAGCCGCTACAAACAAATCGGTTCCATAGAGGTCAATAATTACTTGTTTTCTCTATGGGAAAAGGTCATTCGCTCACTTCTTTAATCCTCTCGAATTCGTGTGAACGAGAAGGATCCGACACATCACCGCTGGCGCGTTTCGTAAACCCCATTTTTTCCCTCACTGCGTTCCCGCTTACGGTTGCCATGGTGAGCGAAAATTAATTTTGCCTTCTCGCTCGAGTTACACCGTGTCCTGCGGGGAGGGACCTGACCACACGCACCGCCATGCGTGACCGCGTGGTTATGGTTTCACGCGACAGTGCATCTTTACCTTCCGAGAAACTGATGCAAAGGACACTATGGCGAAACTTACATAAAACAGTGCTGAGTGTTTTTTTTTTTTTTTTGGGGGGGGGGGTTATGTGGAGTTGAAGCTGCGTGAGCGTTCGACCGGTTCTGCGTCGATCTTTTAGAGCGCAGCTCTTAGGCGCCCGTTTCCGGCTTGAGTGGCGTCGGCGTCGGCGTAACCGTAAGGTCATGTAACCCCCACATGTCACGTGACTCCTCCAGGTCATGTGACCCCAGCCCCGGTCAAGTTACCACCCCAGGTCACGTGACCCCCCTCCTCCTCCTCAAGAGCTGCGCTCCAATTCGGCGTTACAGGGAGTTGTAAATGGCTTTCATTTTTTCTATAGAGAGCAGTGGTCAGATGATGACATAAAGCGGTTGATTGGTCCGGCGTGCACCCACCACACTGTCAGCTTAGGCTTGAACAGAGTTTAGTATCCACGAGCTGTCCGGGCTTGTAAACGCATGAGCGCTTTTCTACAGAAAAGGTCGCGTTTGCTCACACCAGGTGGCGTCAATGCCCGTGCGTAGGAACCAGATTCGCGTACGGTGATATGTCTGCCCACTCGTCGTCTCAACAGCAGCGCCACCTCAGCGCCGTGATGTCAAATCCGCGCACCTGTCCTGGAATGTATGTCGGTTCACCTGAAACTTCACAACTAGTAGGATCGTTTAATTCGGGTGCGGCAAAGCAGTACACTCGCAAATGGCCGCCGCTCACGAAGCCCGGGTCGTAAAGTTGTGCAACTGCTTACGCCAAAATAAAGCATCCATAAGCGGTGGGCGACAACGCTCGTGGCCCCTAACGTCTTCGGGAGAAGAAAAAACCCAAGAAAACTTTGGCATTATTTTTTATTATTTTTACGAATGCTTGGTGTGTCAGCAAACCACTCAGTGTAAAATGGTTATCCACAGTGTGAAGAAATATTCATCGCGTCTATGCTTGGGTAAGAAAGTCCATTTTTTTATTTTTACTTAGCGCGTATCTGTACTGTTGTAAATAATATACAATGTGCGCGTGTTCATGCGGGTTGACGTGCGGCAATGTTAACGACCGCCGATATTTGTGCGTTACCTGAGGGGGTAAGTGAGGGGGAGCGCGCATATAAATGTTGTTTTGTTTTTGTTATTTTTTTCTACTTACCTGCCCTAATTCGCGTCCTTTTTATCGGTTTCTAGAGAACGCGAGAGACATGAATAAAAAACAAAGAACAAAAATTGAGGAACCCAAAGAGAGAGACGGGACGTCGATCATACAAAGATTTAGGCTCAATAACGGGGGAATGTCGATCCAGTATTTGGCAGGATTAACAAGAATTGAATACGTCGACGCGAGACACCGACGGGAAATAAATGGACGCGAAGAGCAACTCATCAGAGCCAAAAGAGAAGCTCCCATTGTACTTCGTGAAAAGAGGAAGATTGGAAGAAAATTGAAAAGGGCGGATGAGTAAAGGGCACTGCAGTCACCCGCAACTTAAGACACGCAGGGCGTTGCGTGTCCCGAGAATCTCATTGTCTCTCCGCAGCCAATGAAAGCTCGGCATTCACCGATAAGGACGCCGAAGAGCCAATCACGAAGCGAGTAGCGTTAATTAACCTAATAAGCCACACCTTGCGATTCTTCAGCTGTCAGTGTCTCTAGTGACAGGAATACCTAACTGCATAAGAAGAAAGAGAGCTTCACTCACGTCGTCCGTTGGCACAAAAACAAAACAACAACAACAACAACACATTCTTAATATTAATTTTACATAATTATTTTTTCATTACATTCAAATTTGAAGTCATAGTTGTACAAATAAATAACGTGTTCTTTTTTTATACATTTACGTATAGTTTCATATTTAGTTCGTCCAGTTTCGCTAGTAATTTGATTTCACCCGTGAAGCGTAGTGTGATTCTACAAAGCTTTCCCGTTTAAACATCGATGAAGAGCAAGTAGCTTTTATTTTCAGTTTCGGTCGACGGGTTTGCCTCTATTTGAATAAATTCCGTTTTCCGGGATTATTCCGCCCTTGGTTTTGAGAAGTTCGAAACTGGCATTTGAACACAAGCGTTTCGTCATCCTGATGCTTAAAACGAGAGAATAATAAAGAATAATAATAATAAAGATACTCCTGTTAAAACCTGTTCCCGTCGTTCGCCAAACTACGCGTTTAGAATTTCTGCCAAACCCGATACATAATATAAAATTCGAGAAGGTTCCTCCGTGCCTCCCATATTTCCCGTCACAACGCCGCTTTAAAGGGGCCCCTGCATCAACTTTTTGACTGGTTTTTAATTTGCACCGAACCTGAGCGCACTGAACGTAGTAACTTAATGAAACTTTTCTTTTCGCAAAATTTCGCTTTATTTTAAAAGTTAGAGGCAAATTAGAATTACAAAAACAAGCAAAAAATAACCTCCTTCATGACGTCGTAGGTTCTGGCTTGAGTGGCCGTGAACTAGAGGAGGGATAGTGAGCTCAGCGAGCGCTCACGGCTGCCGCACTCCGTGTCGACGGCTCGAGAGGGCGCCACTAAAGCATGTGTTGGATAGGCTGTATGAAGCGGGCGGCCAGGGCGGCTCGCATTGCATTTGCTGCGCGATTAAAGACTATTTCGGCATAACACTTCATTGGCCACAAACGACAGCAAACACGGGGTAAAGATCAGTACAGAACGGGAGCCACTTCGCGCTGCCATACCGCCAAATGGCCAAACCGCCAGACAGGGCCCTCGCCGAAGGCCTTGGGAACGCTCGGAACCGGTCGGATCCTCGAGCCGGTATACGACCGCAGCGCCGCCGCGTACATCCGGGATCTTTCTACGCTCGCCGTTGGTCGGCGCCTGATCCCACTAGCCCTTTCTAATATGCGCCGCTTTTTCCGCCGCTTGGTGGCAGGTATGTCGACGGGTCATTTCTTGTTTCCGTACTTTATAAACTGCATTTGTTTCTTTTCTGATCTAAAATACTGAACAAAAACTACTTTCATACATAATTGAAACGGTTCGCGACACTTATATTTTGTATCTCGACTAAAAAGAAGCTTTAGCGGCTCTGACCAGTAGTAAGCCCAGGACCAAAGACGTCACATTTTGCGCGCTTTCGGTACTGCGGGTCGCCCTCGTCGGTGGAGGAGGTTTCCGCGTCGTCCGGTTAAAATATGACGCACTGATATTTAGTTACTCTCTCCGTGCCCGCTGGCTTGCCCGAACCCCAAGAGACGTGGAAACCGCAAAAAAGGTAGACGCTTAAATATGATTGCAGGGCCTCTTTAATGCAACTGTGCCTGAAACAAAGTTTTCGTGTTTGCAATGGGCGACAGAAAATTTATATAAGCCCACCGGACAAAAGCTAATTTGGAGAAAACGTCACCACAAAACTATCTCACGTGGAGAAAGGTTCACCGGCTTTTTGGGGATGCGGAGCAAGCCTCATCTAAAAATGTGTGAAGCGGGACTTCACTGAGCTGAAATAAATTAATTCAACAGACGCATGTTTGTTGGCCATAGGTCTAGGAGTTTATTCTGCACTTTACAGCGCGTGAATATTTTTAATGTACTTTAATATACACCTTCTGCGTGGCACGACAAAACTAAATAAAGTATTCCGATAAAACGGTAAATGTAGACCATAGCCTAGGAAAAGGTAATGAGTGTGGTAAACTGCGGCTGGAGTTATTCGGGAATCGTTGCATGTTAATTTACCTTATGGGCAGTCTTATTCACATTAATAGAAAAAAGTAATATATTACAAATACTATTAAACTTCTCTCCGAAATATTAAACTTGATCACTTGATCACTTGAGAAGAACAATATTAGGCCGTTCCTTAAACTTATAATCGTTACTTTTCTGCCTACTTCGGATTTCCAAAACGAGCAGATCTTTCTGCCGGTTTGAAAACGGGTTTTTGATCCTTTGCATTATTGAAATAGAATCACCGAATTTTACGTTGCTCATCTTCTTAATCAAATTATGTTGGCGAATCATTTATTCTCCTGTCGGAGACTCGATTCGAGGATTCATATTTAGGAAACACGTAGAAGCAAAGTGTCCCATTAGAAAGGTGAGAGAAAAACAGCAGCGGGGTTACAAGTAATTTACTTCCAAAACTAATCAGCTCATTTGTAGAATTACATTTTAAAACCTCTTATTTCCATGATTACAAAATTATTCCAAAAATAACCGAATGCAAATAATTCTATTATTGCAATGAGTACAGTACGAGTCTACAGTTAAATATAGCAGCCGACGCTGAATTTATTTCATTTATTTATTTCACAATACTGCCAGCCCAGCTAAGGGCAAAGCAGGAGTAGATAATACAAAACAAGATATGTACGCTGCATTCTCTGTACATCGCGCACACACACAATAAAAAAGCCGGTCTTACAAATCCGCTTACAGACGCGTGCCAAAGACACAGAAGTATTTTTTTTTTATTGAAACAACACACGTAGATCTCTTTCGAAATCAGAGATCGACTCAAGAGCAAGAACAGTACCTCGAAGTTCATTCCAAAAATCTATATCCCGCACAAAAAAATGATTGTTTAAATATACTTATACGGGCTCGAATAGATTGGAGCAGTTTCGTTTGGTGTAAGCGCTCCGAACGGTGGCATTTGGGTGTCAACATATTTAGAGCTGTCGATTCTTAGAAGATGATTATAAATCTGAAAAAAATAATTTCAGGCGTTGGCATATTATTGTTTTTTTCAAGGGCTGCATGTCTGCCTGCTTTTTTAGCTCCGTTACAGACGTCGTAGTCCTGAAATCAGAAAATATTGTACGCACCGCAAGTGATTGAACCTTTGTAAGCTCTTCAGAAAGTGTGTCCTGCCAGGGATCCCACACCTCGGAAGATTACTCCAGTGTTGGTCTTACAAGAAATAAATGAAATAAATACATAAAATGACCAAGTCTTCACATTTTACCTTTTTTTCTAGGAAAGTATACACTTCCAGTTGTAAGCTGATTCAATCGGCAAATAAAGGAAGTTAGTATATGTTGCATCCAGGCTGCGCCATATTAAAGGTATGGCAAGAGTAAGACAAAATCAGTCGAAGTAAAAAAGGAGCAAGGGCTTTGCATTGTGTGCGTAAAACGTTATTTCATGTAGTTTTTTTTTACTGATCCAAAATGCTCTAGTTAATCCTAGAATATGGCAACAAATTCTTCACTCCATCAAATGGTCGCTGAATTGACAACTACCACCTTGTATAACAATGTAACTCGGGTTGAGCTTTTCTCCTGTTTGTCAAATGAGTGGTGAACTCTTCTCCGGACCCGCACAAATGTGGTTGAGCTGTTTTCCGGCGTGCTTTTCTCCGAAATTCGTTGGCCATAGTATAAACATCTGTTTTCTTAGTTTTCGCAGGCAAGTTCCCGGACAGAGTCCTTTCTCTGTCAGGCGGCGATGTTTCTCACCTCTTGAGTTTCTGTTCTTTGTCTGAACTGGTGAAAATCTGGGTGAGTTCTATTTTCGTGCACCCTTAAGAAAAAATAAAACATGTGTTTTCTTTTCAATTGGGCGGTTGTACAAAATCAAACGTTTATTTTGGGTATTTACAGGGAGCTACTTAGTGCATGATCTTTGGCAACAGGAATGCGAACATAAAGTTCTAGTAGACTGCGTGGATATTAGGAAAGCTGTCCAGCCTGAAAAATTTCACGCAATTAAACTTTTTGCACATAATAATCTTTTTCATTTTCATTATTTTATGAACAACTTTGTTTCTGTACTTTCGGAGGGTTGAGGGCTTTATTTTGGGATTTTTTTTTCTGTTCTCAAGGTCCATGGGCAAACGACTCGGCAAACTCTAGGATTACATTTATTATCATCATTTTTAGGTATTATTTACAATTGTATGAGGAGTGTTCTTGTACTTTGCAAAGTCCGCATGCAGAGGACTCGGCGAATTGTTAAAATGCAGTTCCTCTCATCTTTTTATGTACGTGTGTGTGCCAGAGTATGGTATTGTTGAAGTGCTTCGGTCCGGACCCCTCCAAGGGTTGCAATTGTTGTTCGGTACCTCGGAAGTGTTTTAGCCAAAGTGCGTACGAAATCGGGTCAACATTACGACAGAGGTGTTTAAAGCATGAAATCCTTTTTAACACACCACCCAATGTTTTGTCTGTCCGTTCGTGTATTTTTCGCTAACTTCAGCGGGGATAGTGGCGTAACGTTAAGTATACATCTTGGGAATATTAACGGCACGTGACATATACGTCAACACAGTTTCCCTCCTAAATGTTGCGGGACAAATGACGTCTTGTGCCCAAAACATAAGTTCAGTTTCCCCACTAAATTTAAAGAGAAAGTGACGTCACGAGATATATAACCAATTTAGTTAGCCGCTAAATTTAGTGAGATAATTCACGTCCTTTGACCGTGACGATAATCGAGTTACCTCGCTAAATTTAGCGGAAGAAATCGACTTCACGTGACCTGACATCACGTGACCTATACAATCATTCAGTTTCCCCGCTAAATCTAGCGAAAAAAGATAAGTCACGTGACACCGATTCCTCTAACGTGCATTTTACGCATTAAAGGACCTTGAAGGTAAAGGACGCAGCAAATTTTATTGAATGCAACTTTTTTTTTCTTAGGGAAAAAGAGAGAGAGAGGGGAGGCAGCGTTGTTGGTAACTTTGGGAGGTGTGTATAAAAGCTTGTGGTGAAATAAACTTTGTAGCTGAATTTTGGCGATGTCTGTCCAATTTTTTCTCTCCATTTTACTTTGTCTGCAAGTTTCCTTCCTAGTCTCAGTGTATAAATGTCACGATAAATGCAAACAAACTTGACGGCACTTTAAAAAAATGTTCGCTCTTCAGCCTTCCGCGTCTCTACTCGTCTTTTAACTTTACGCTGATATTTATTTTTTTCTTTTGAACACATTCTGGTTTAGTTGTAGGCTATTGATACAGTTCGTGTTTCAGAATTTTTATTATACAAAGATGATATTCATTGCCGGCTAATTGAACCGAGAGAGACAAAACACACACGCTGTAGTCCTAGGAAGTTATCATCACGCATTCTTGCAGCGTGGCTGATACACCTACTTAGTTTTCTTACAACTGCGTCGGCACTCCCGTCATTCTTTGGATCACTTAATTATTTCCTGTAATAAAAATGAATATTAAGCAAATCGCAAAGTAATTGTAAATGTTCGAAACACAAATTTAATGAGAGAAATAATGGCTAGATAAAAGAAACCTGATTATCTCTTGCGAGAACGAGATCAAAATCAGGTGGCAACTTTATGTTCATAACTTCTGAAAAGTTTTAGTCCAGGAGTCTTTCAATTTCAATTTGATCACGCATATACAGTGTATGTTAGGTCGTTTATAAATAACCTCGAACTTAAAAGCATCTTTATTGAATCTGAAGAGGGTATTTTTATATTTACTTAAATAATTAGGCCTAGCACCACTGGCTTGCGTAAAGCTTCTTGTTTTCAGGCAACACTCTATTCTAGCCGAAAGCAAGTATTCCGTAATCACTTCAAACAGTGCAAAAACAACCTCGTGTTATTTTTTATTTTTTTATCCTTTAACATAAGATGTGTAGCGCGAAAAAAGGTTGCGTTCTGCTTGATTATTACGCGTTGGAAAGGTAACTTAAGAGCCCTTTCTTTATTTACAAATGCTTTGTAGCTAAATGCGCGCCTTTAGCAGAATGACAGCGCCGTCCCAAAAAGTGCACAGTTGACGCATCTCGCGAAAACAAGCAAGTGGGATAGTTACCTATCAAGATTACCATTTTATTTCATTTGCAGTCATTTAGAGACTGCAACAACAGACTAAAACGGGCGAGTAGGTGCGAGGCCGTGTATGAAAGCAGAGGCTAGCTGTCCCAATATTCGGCGAGCATCGTCCAGTTTTAACAGACTCAAATGAAAAAACAACAACAAAAAGAAACAAATATCGCTCTCTGTTTAAGACTTCTCTAAACTTCCTAAAAAGCTTAACGTTGGTGCGCGTTAATATAAAACCTCATAATCCGATGGGTCTCCTGCTGCAGGCTTTCAAGCGTTACCGCTTAGAAACACAGGCAAGTGGGGAAGGAGGTGTTCGGGGGAGGAGCGGAGTTAGGGAGGCCTTTTGCGATGAAGGGGTTTAACCGTGGATTAACTTCTTTCTCATGGGAGGAGTTGTAATTTGACGGTGCTGAGATTCGAGTGGTTAGGGGTGATTATGGCTGATGCTGGAGAAAACCTCTGATGTGTTTTCTACTCGAAAAATCTTTTCATTCTTAGCAGCCCAGGTAGCACAGTTCTTTTGGACCAAACTTTAACTCCATCTAGGAGCTTAGGGCCTTCAAAGAAGCCAAGAGGGGTCCAAACTTGAACCTCTTTGACCGGATCCCTTGGGAATTTTGACCGTAATTCGCGAAACAAGTGCCAAAAGCTTGCCTTCACTGCTGATAGTTCGGTGGGCACCTCTGTGTCCCTAAATCTCCAAAAAGTTCCAGAGTTAGGCCTCGCTTCTGGTCGTTAGGTTTTCATAGCCTAAATTGTCAAAGAAGTGCCAGATTTAGGCCTAACCGCTGGTTCATCGGTTTATACGTGGGAACTTCGACTCATGTCTGGCAACCCGGTGTGTGTAGCGAGCCAAAGAAAAGCCACACCAAAGAAAAGTACTCTGACACTAAGAAATGCATCGGTTTAAAGCCGTATTAGGCCCAAGTGAACGTTCTTAGAATTGTAAAATTTGTGCCAAACTAGGCTTTTCTCCGGTGTGCTATCTGGAAAGATATATAAGGAGAAAAATAAAAGGAGAGATAAGCATAATGATGATGCACCTATATGGTTTGGTAGGCTTAAAGACGACTCTTTCTCTCGAAAAGAGCACCGAGTGTGTCGCCAGCCTTTCAAGAAAACATCTTACAAGGTTGAATGACCATGTGGATATTTATTATTGGTCTTATTTGACTGGCGGGGAGCTCATATTTGTTGTCGTTTTTTGTTTCACTGCCGGATTAAGCTGAGCATATTCTTTATAAACAATTGTCTTGGCAGGTGATTATGCAATATAATGTGTACTAGAACTCCGAAAGCTGGAACGCACTTTATGCCGCTACGAAAAAAGGAATTATACATAAAGTACCGAGCGTAATTACGATGATGTTAATTTTTATGATCATGCTTCTTAAAGAACTAAGATATCGTTAAAAATCCCATAAAGATCGCGGCGTTGTTGACTTTTTTTTAAATACAACAGCACGAATATTTGATCGAGATTGTTTCCACAAGGGGGCTACAATAGAAGGCATATACACTTGCTGGAAGCTATCTGATCTTCGTAATGCCTCGTAAGAAAAATAATCGTACTGAAGAGTACATTCTTGAACAGAAATGGTGGTTCACTAAGGCTCAGAGTGTTTGTCGGGCCAATAAGACATCTGAAAAAAAAAATAGAATCTCTGGAATAGGAAAGGCAAGCAAGATTGGCTCGTTCCTCTACTACCAGGAGCAGAATGAGAACACAAGTTTCGTCTCAACTGGACCAGCGGAATAAGGCCTTCATTAAAGGAACGTCTAAATGACATCGCATTTTGAGGTAGTCTGTAACGACACAAATCAGAAACTCAGTCGCATTTTTAATTGCGATAGCATCCTTTAGCTACTTGACCCGGATTTCGCGATACGGTATCTGGCCTCGTAACGAACGAAGAAGGTAAATCCGTGCCGTGAATACACAGAGCGGCCGTACTCACACATTCACATGTGCACCCAAGTTACGAAGCAATTGTCGGTATGAGTTGAGCTAGTTGGTACATGGTCAATGATGGTGGTGAAACAAATTAAACATCAAACGATTATACAAAGGCAGGACAAGACACACACATGGAAGCTGCGATGATTGTGGGGAGACAGCTTGAACAATAAACGATTACACGGAGAGAGAGGAATTAAACGATTACACACAGACGAAGCAGTCACTCAATTATGAAGTGGCTCCCTGGGGTCGTGCTAATGTCAATGATTGCGTCATATACCAATCATAAAATAAAGTGTTTACCGAATGTTTGCATTGTCAAATTCGCAATGAGCTGCGTCGTGAGTCTCATGACGAATGTTCTCACAATTGATAGAGAACCACAGCGGTTTCCGCAGCCATTTTATTATTTATGTGACAGAAGCTCAAATACTTGACCTTCTTTGTGACGGGGGAAAAGTGTAGTAAAATTCCTTCACTGTTCTTGAAAAGTACAATAAAACCACTTTTATATTAAAAAAAACATTTTGTGGGCTCGAAGAGTTAGTTATTGTGTACTACGGAAAGAACTAGACGCATAAATTCGTAGAAAAAAGTTTCTACCTAAACAAAATTATCTGATGTGGCACTAAGTATGACATTGCGCGTGAAGCGTGCGACTACACTGTATCCCACCAGAAAATGTAGTTGGACACACAATAGAAGTCGCCTGAAGTTGTCTTTGATCATCACTAACGACGTGTTTCTCGAACACTCCATGCAGAAGGTATATAACGTGCCGTCGTTGTTTGCTCGACGGAGTCTCGATGCCTGACATCCTGCTGTAATATTTTTTTTTGTAAGACATGTCGTGTTTCTTTTTCTTTGCAAAAGCTATTCCATATGCTACATTGAAAAGCAGGTGAGAAATAAGTGGAAACGTTTCCAAAAATAGAGCTACTGTTGTATTAAGGGTTTCAATAAGAAGTAGCATTGTGGCTTACCAGGCCCTTGCTGCGTCGCTTATTCTTAGACGCCTTGTACTAACATTAGTCTTTATTATCTCAATGTGACTTTCACCCTCTTTGTGTCTGGTGCTGGTTACTTTTCTTGGTCGCGTCGCCAGTACTATTTGCCAACGGCGGGTAGCCTTAAGAGACAGGACATATAACAACAGTGTTTGTTCTGTTTTATGTTTCTATCATACTTTTTTTTTTCGTGCCGGTAGGCACCGGGGACTCGTGCCATTGAGGGTTCGCGTTCCTGTGAAGTACACACGACACATAGACTGTCGCCTAAAGGAAAGCGTTTGGACAGAAATGCTTCGTGGAAAGTGGGTTCTTTCGAAGCTCGGTGTCAGGTACCGAAGCTGTCACACAGAATTCCTCGATCCACGGTTTTCTCAACCAAACAGCACGTCGTGAGACATGAGCGCACCGTTAATAGACTTTGATTGCTGGAGAGGACGGGAAATATAAGAGGAATGACAGCCGTGTTCCAGCTTTTAAGCGTGGTTGATACAGAAGAGGTCCGGAGATGGGATGACGTGTTCAAAGTAGCAGGGGGAAGAGGGCGTTGCAATGAACATATAAGATATTGTAATAGTTTAATGAAAGATTATGTGAAGCATTGAGTGTCCGGGCGCTGAAACTTCACTGAAGCTTCGATAACACGTCCACTTAAAGTGGGAGCAAAGTATGGCTGTTTGTATGGACGTTTTATAGTGCAAAATATAAATGAGGACAAATGCGTCTCTTTGTAGATGAGAAATTTGGCCAATGTTGTACGACTTCTAACCTGGCGTTTTTAAATTGCATTATGCAGAAGTGTTTACTGGACCGCACGCTCGTAAGATCGTCGCAAATTATCGAAAAAAGACTCGGACCGACATTTAACCTGGACATCTTGATCTATGTAGCGCGAGCTCTGCTCCATAATCTAGGTGCGGTGAGCTAAAACACATGGTCGCCAGTCATCCTGACGAGGTACCCCACGATTGCGCTCATAAGCCCGTGCAAACAAACACAACGGTGTATGTAAACGAACGCCCGTCGAAAAGGTACGATGCGCTGACTGCGCATGTTAGAGGCTAATGTACATACACATACGCATCTCCAAATTCAAGCTTTCTAGCAAAACGCGAGTGCGGTGTGTAGACCGCCAGCACCACTTAGAATAATCAAGGCCTGCGAAAATTCTCCTCTCCCTCCATGGAACGTCATCACAGACGGATTCGCCGACTCAGCAATCGAACCCGAAGCCGAAGCCGAGCCTCCTTCGACGCGTTGATTGGACACGAGGCCCGGCAGAACGATGACGTGGCACTCGTGTTCAATCTATGTCTTGCTTCATCTCACTGTGATGACGTCAGCATTTGAGCACACATGCTTTCGATATATTCACAGCATCTCTGAAGCAACCAACATGATTGAGTAAACAGTTGGTTTCGAGCACGCACGCCTGAGTTTCTCCGAACACACGTGTTTTTAGTAAATCAGATACCTTAATCATTTCTCCGTACAACATAACAATAAGACGAAAATAAAATAAAATAAAGTAAAGTACCCGTAATAATGACGAGCTTGGAGCCGAGGCAACGAAACAGAACCGCCAATGCTCATTAATCTGCCCCCATCTAGTACTTGTTGGAGGAGGTAAATTCCGCGCGTTACGGCAGCTCCGTTTCTTGGACATTTTTTATTGTCAAACGTGTGTGTTTTGAAATTAATTGGCATGCATTTAAACGTGTGGCTCTGTTTTCTCTAGCCGAACGGCTGAAAGAACATTAAACTTAGCACTCAAATTGAGAAAACACGCAACGCGAATGTAAATATGGCCTGCTTTTTTCATATTTTTTTCCGAAATAAGTATTAGTTCTGTGTATTATAAAATCATACAGAATATTCTCACCATCTATTCAGCGACACGATGCTCACTATCGACCCGATTATCACTTGCGTGTTAACTTTTTTAACTGAAGTTCATTTGTCTGCAGTGTTACAGAACAAAGTTTCACCCAACTTCGAAACCTAAACAGAGGACGCAGAGTTAAAAGCTACTTTGACTTAAAACGAAAGAAACACACATGAGGACGAAACAAACGACAAAGCTTTCGACTTGCAACGACAGTAAATCTGTCTTTGCAAGTCAAAAGCTGTGTCGTTTGTTTCGTCCTCTTGTGTGTTTCTTTCGTTTTAAGTCAATTTAGATCACCAACACGCTCAAGCCTTTAAAAGCTACTGCTCGTTTGTTTGCCGAGATATTGCATTTTCTGTAAATCTTGCGCGGTTATCGTAGTTTTACACACTAAAAACGAGCATGCGCGGTGATGCGTTCTTTAAAGTATTTTTTTGTTTCTTGGTATCTGCGAAAACACTTTTTGCAGGTATATTTAGCGATATCGACATAAAAAAGCGCGAAATAGTTGGTACAAATTTGGAGAAACACACGGGACAGGCGTCAACTTGCAACTAATGATCATGGGAACATTCCAACTTCACGTAACGTCTCAGCACACAAGGGCTAATCTTACATTTAAAAAAAAGCAAGCGCGCATTGAGTTTACTTTGATGTTCACGGCTTGACACATGTGCTATTCCCTCCTTAGCGCCCATCTTCATTGTTTTTGAACGCGTAATTTGCCGGATGAGGTGGCCGATTCGGAAGAACGTACTTTGATGAACACAGACTAATTGCGTAAATTAAAAAAAATTAATGGGCCCGTTATGTTTTTTTTTTAAATAAAGACATATACTAATTACAGTAGACAAAAGTTAATACCAAAGTTTATATAATCAGAAAACTTACGGCTACTATTATCTTTGTACTTAAAGTTCGCCTTTGAGAGTAAATTTAGGAGTGAAGGAGAACTTCCCGCACCTCCCATAGTTTATTTTTAATGCGTAAAACCTTATTTTTAACACATTGTATACTTACAGTCACTGCTGTTTTTGGAAACGCGAGGTGTTTTGGGTGTCGAGCATAGCTACGGATTTAATAAGGTTACAGCGTTAGCCAATAAAAAAGCCTTCAAAAAATCACCATTCAACAAAAGTGAAGTCATATAAACCACGCACGAAGAGAACTTCATAAGTCGCGTTTAATCTAATCCATTAAATAAATTAAATTTTCCCCACCCAAAATTTATTGCTCGGAAAAAGGACTCACGCGAATACGCCAGCAGCTCCGGTCCATTTTCCTTTCACTGGAGTGCCGCTGGCGCTGACCATCGACCAAGCAACCGATTTACAATAACGACAAGAAACACACACACACACACACACACACACACGCACACACACACACACACACACACACACACACACACACACACACACACACACACACACACACACACACACACACACACACACACACACACACACACACACACACACACACACACACACACAAACGCACGCACGCACGCACACATACACACACACGCACACACGCAAACACACACACACACACACAGCACACACACACACACACACATTAAGATTTATGTTTCTGAAATTGTTGAAAATCACCTCTAAATGTTCAATCTCGCAAACGGTTATCTTCGGCTGCCCTCAAATTAAAGCAATTTCTCTTAAATTACATCTCTACACACTCTTACCTCCCTTCCGCATTGCAGTTTTCTCCGCTTCAACTCGCATCGCCTTGAATCCTGGAGCTTTCTTGGCTGCAATTGCCATTCTTACTTTCTTTTCTATTTTCCTCCAAGGACTTTTTTTTTTGCCTCTTCTTTTTTTGTCGTATTCTTGGTTTTAGTTTTCTCACACAAGAACGCGTGGGAGTTTCCGAGTGTAATTAGGAATGAGAACAGCTTCTGCGCCAGTGCGAATCAATGGAGGGATCGATGTAAGGGCGAGTTGTTTCAGTCGTGCCCGGGAGGAAGCTCTTACGAGATAAGGGTGAGGAGAGAATTGTGTGCGGCGCTAGAAAGTAGACGAGAAAAAAAATTGCACAAGAAAGGGATGAAAGACGGAAAGAGAGATAGAGAACTAGAGTCACAGAAGAAATAGATTGTCCACCCACGATTTATCTTCTTGCCGACGCTTCCGCGTCAGCCCTCAATAAATGCCGGAAACGATTCCCGGGGCTTCGTCGGGTCTCCTTGGCTCCAAGAAACAAAACATAAGGCAGATAAATGCAAGATCTTCAAATAAAGGTGTTGTTGCTCATGGATCGCCGTGTCCTACATTTTTAGGCTGTCCCTGGCTGCAATCCCGAAGAACGAACGTTTCCGTGAACGATGGTGTTCCGCCTAGATTGGTCAAGTCGTGGATAATATTGAAATTATGTGTCGGTGATCACAAAAGTTTGGTCAGACGCCAGAGCTCTTTTATAGCACGAAAGCGAGAGCGTGTTGACCAGGTGACTTTAGCAAAATGCAGTGTGCATATATTTCCACAATATTTAGTGACATTTGGCCTATACTGCTTGGATCAGCTAGTAGTGTCCTTCGAAGATTACATCTGCTCAAATGGTGATGTATAAAGAAATATCTAACTGGTATATAATGGTCTTGTTACAACGAACATAAATAAAAATATATGTTTAAATTCTACTAACTTCGTATTACGTAGTGTAACTCAAATAAAAAGATTATCATATCAAGGGCAAGGAACAAAAAAAAATGTGACTTCGACTTTGCCAATGTAAAAATAGAACGGTGTTTTTTTTTCTTTTTTCGTCGAAAATTTAGGTTGATTTTATTTTAAAATGTAACTCGATCCGCTGCCCCTTCTCGATTTTAGGCTATGAATGTTTTTCGTGAATGTTGCGTCCCAAAATACAAGGCGTCAATTTATTTACGATGCCTCGTGTAGTTTTGTATCTCAAAGTTTTGTCTAGGGGGTTACGGCGAAACCAAAACTACCAGCTCCAGTGATGGCGACCCGTGTGATCAGCTGCATGGCTGATCACAAGGTGGCGCAAGCTACCGCCCGTTATAAAGGGTACATCCATTTATCACCCATCCATCCATTTATCAGGCCATCCTTTGAGGAAAAGGTTCGTATCGGGTGTATTTACTGGCGGCCATATCTGTGTGCGCTTATGCTGAGCACGTGCTGATGGCTAGCATCCACAATTATTTTGCAACGTGCACACCGCATCATCAAGAATGGCGGTCTTGGCAGCCTATTAGTGTGAGCTCGTTCTGAGCATGCGCTCTAAACAGTGACCTCAAATATGGCGGCCAGTGTAGATACCCCCTCATTCGCGTTTCCAGCTCGACGCGCGCCCCCCCGTCCGCGGTGGAAACGGGAACCGCTCAAGTGAGGGTCCCCGATTCTCCTGCTCAGAGGGCACGGCGGAACTGCTCGCGATCATGGCTCGTGAAATGTCATTTCCGAATGCAAACAACGCTCTTCACTGTCCAAATGTAGTGCTGCAGCCGTTATGGGATTGTACCTTACTGGAGAGTTTTAGTATTCCGCATAGATGCAAACGCAAGCGGTGTGCGTTTGCGTTAGAGTTGCGCGCCCCACGTTGTGCGTGCGCCTCATTGCCATGCGCCATCCAAGACCGCAATTTTGGGCTCCTCGCACGCGCAGTGTGGAACACGCAAATCTAACGCGAACACACAACGCTTGTGTTCGCTCGTATACGCAATACTAAAACTCACTACTGTTTCACCGGCTTCCAACGCCAACGAAACGTGCAGCAGTGATCAGACGTGCAAGCGGGTAGGCGTTCCTTCGAACTAGAAAGGCTGAGATTGGCAGAACGACGGAGTGTAAAAATTAATGTAAGTAAATAATATGAAAAATTTAATAATTTAAAAAAATGTGTTTTTTTTTGTTGGTTTTACTTTTGCGCATTTGGTCTGGAAGGATATTTGCATCGACTTTGGACGTTTTGCCGATTGTCAAAAGTCGCGACTTTGGTAGCAAAATATGCTTTACCCACAATTAATGTAATTTTACATGGATTTCTCACATTAGCTAGAATGTTTTCATTGATTTTAGACTATTTTTATTACTTGGTAATTGAAAATGCTGCGATTGGCACCAGTGATGATAACTAGCACACTTTTGATTGTCATATTTGTTCGCGCGTTTGAAATTAGATCATAAGCAACAAATTATATTAGAGCTTGAAAAATTACGTAATAAAATATCTGAATTTTAATATTATTATTATTAATACATATCGCGGCAATGGATGCCCCTAATTAACGCCAAGATCACGAAAATACGCCATTTATCCATAATAGTCTTTCAAGAAAGGTATAATTTGTTTTTCTTTTAGCATATGAAAAACTCTGACATCCTTATCAAGATAGACGTACAGTCAAACACAGGATATAATATAAAGTTTTATGCGTCACGTGTTGCTATAAAAACACACACACACTTCAGCTGTCTGACTCGGATTCCTTCTTTGGGTTGTTGCAGTGGGAACAGCGTTTATTAATTTATACGTTTTGTGGACATATAGTAAAAATTTGAATTATTCTCTTAATCTTGTGCTGGGAATGATGTTAAACCAATTAATCACCTAAATACACAAAACAACATTAAAAGGCCCGCCGTTCAATATTTCCCATGACAATTATCTCAGCAAGAAAAGGCAGCGAGAACGCACAAATATCAGCACTGATTTTTCCAACTAGCAACAACTACAAATATCAGCCTGGATCTGATATGAATTATCCCAAAATAAAGTTTGCGCGAACAACTTCTTGAATTAAATATTTACGATGTGAGCCACATCTTGAGTTATGAAAGAATCCGAAATTAAGACCTATATTCAGAAATTAAATTAAAAATAGAGGTTAGTTTTCGGTTTCGCTCCAAAATTAAAAAGCGCATCCTTGCGTAAATATTGCGCTAAACACCGTTCATGTTTTCAGGGTAAAGAGGTGACCTGCGCTCTTATCAACCTAGCTTCCTCGTATTACCAGAAATAATTCGTGTCGCTCAGTGAAGGCAGCACACTAGACCGGCACGGCAGCGGCACGCAGCTCCGACCCTCACTATAACCACCATTTTGGAAAATGAGTGGCGCCACCTATAGTTAGTTGGAGTCGCGGATTGCGGTGCGATCAGTCAGGTAAGACGCTACAGCTGTTTTACCGCATTAACTTCCAGATACCAAACGTCTGTAGCCAATATTTATACACATTCACAAAGTTGCCAGACGAAAAGCGAGTTTGCCTTGATGAACGCAGGCTCAAAACGAGCCCCACTTGTCTTCTGAGAAGAACTACAATCTTTGTGGTGTGCCATGCACGTTGCACAAGCTATGTGAATGCTAATCGTAAGTTCGCGCTGAGCAGGAACGGCCTCCAGTGAATGCCACTTTCGGCACCACAACGCGCTTAAACAAAGAAAGAGAAAAAAAAGATTTATTGGTGGATTTTTAGGGAATGCGTGAGCATGACCCTTGGAAAGTGGCGGCGACATCCGCTCTCTGACGCTCCTTTCGCTGTTCGCCGGTTTCGGCAGCCTGTCTCCTTCCTTGACAATCCGTCTTTTGTTGCCGGCTACTTGGACCAGCGCTAGTACATGGTTGACTCTCCATTTTGTAGCACAAGCCAAGGCTTAGGCGCTCCGCACACCTGCAAGGTCAAACTCGCCCCAGCATCCACGCGCGCATTGGCTTCCGCCCCGTGACGTCACCTTCCCCTCGCCTTTGTCCTTCCCTACACTCCCTCTCTTTACCCGCGGAACGCTTCTCTTTCCACTGTTTCGTCCACAGACGTGCCCTGTCAGCTTTTCCCTGTCATATGGATACTAATGCTGGCGGATTAATAATCTTCGTGTGCGATCGCCGAAGAGCACTTACAAACTACGCTCGCTAAAACATAAAATGGCAAGGCGAAATCGTCCGCTGGAACGGCTAAACCGCAGCAGAAAAGCACGGCGAAAGAAGTGGCAGTACGAACAAGAACCTCCTTGAATACGAAGACGAAACCGAAGCACAAGGTTGCTTGACAAACTTCCAACCTGCTAAATGCCCGCTGCGAATCTGGTGGTAACATTTTTAATATCGGTTTTAGAGTTTTCTATTAGAGTAATACTTTGGCAGTCCTCGTATTTATTATCCTCAAATAGATGTCAGTCATTTACTTTGGTTCGAATTTTGACCGGAGTTATTCTTTAAACACTCCGGTTCCCAATGATATCTGACATGTCATGGGAGGATGTGAACTAGGAACTGGGCATGTGAAGGCGTCGGCCGGTAGGCTTTTTCTCGTTTCGAATTTTTCTGTCAGTCAATATCTGGGTATGGCCTATATACAGTTAGAGGTTAAGAAAAGTTTTCGAGGGAAAGGAGGGCAGGGGAGGAGGAAGCAGACGGAATGCTGGAGAAGAGAGGAGAAACCACCTCCTCTCTTCCGCATTCCATCTGCTTCCTCCTTCCCAGCAACAAAACGTTTTTTGACCTGTCACTTAGTATAGTGCGGTTGCAGAAATAGCTGAAGTATAAAAACGCCTGCCACAGATCAACCCCTCAGGGCATTTCCAGCCCAGTAACGCGTATGTTATAAACATATGCGGCATGAGTCATCAAGAACCCACCTGTCAGCTTGTTCTGACCAAACTACTACGCCCAACAGATCCAATATTTAAACCGTATGCGCATCTCACTGACTTGCTTTTCATAATTTGGGGCTTCATTTTCCGACGATTTGTGCAACCGTAGGAACTTTTTTTAAAACTTAGTTTCGAACTCAAAAACGTAAACTACCGTAATCTGTGGCGTATAAATACTTTTTTTTTTAATTCCGCTAACGCTTTTTGATACACGGTGCGACTTATATGGGCTTGTTCCTAAATAAACGGTTCTTATCTGCGGCAATTAGCCTCGGGGGTTTCGTTTATTGTTCGATTAATTTGTGAGAATATTAACACTTGTTCCCGCTTGCACGTACTTGATGATCACGATATATGCGTTCGAGATGATTAATACAATTTCGCCTCGTCGATCGTAGAAAGAGAGAAGCGCTACTAATACGAAGGTGCGGCTTATAGACCGGTACATGCAGTACAAGTTGATGCAGTCATTCATTTTCTTTTGCTCCGTTGATTCGCTGTAAGCTATAATATGACTCTCAAGGCTTTGAGCTCCGGGAGAAACAATAACACGAGTGATAGACGGAGAGGCGAACAGTGGTCAACTTTCCCAACACGAAATCTCGAAGGAGTATTATATGGAAAAAGAAAGTGAAATAAGTCTAAGAAAAACGAATAAGGAATGAGCACCAAATGCAATGATTATTTTATTATCACGGACAGCCCAAAAGGAAGCTGAATCACATTTCAAGACATTTGGGTTAGGAGCAGATTTCTATAGCTTTTGAGAGCGCAGCTCTTAGGCGCGCGTTTCTGCTTTGAGCGGCGTTGGCGTCCCCGTCGGCTTCGGCGTAACTGGGTCGCTATAAAAAAATGAAAAAAAGAAAAGAAGAAAGACCATGTTGAATTAACCTGAGACTGGGGAAGAAGAAAAACATAAAACCGTAGACGGGACAGAAAATAGACAGGACGACGTTTTTGAGACGTCGTCCTGTCTATTTTCTGTCCCTTCTAGGGTTTGATGTTTCTTCTCAACCCCAGTCTCAGGTTAATTCAACATGGTTAGTATTAACCAGCTCGCCTGCGCCCTTACGATTTTTTCTAAGATGAAAGACGTTTACAATTCCCTGCAATGCCCAATTAGAGCACAGCTCTTGAGGAGGAGGAGGAGAGGCTACACAGAGGAGAGTATTTCACTCCTCCTCCGTACCCTCTCCTTCTCCCCTCGTCCTACCCTCCTCTTCCGTTCCTCCTCTCCCTCCTCCTCGCCCTACCTCCCTTCTCCCTCGTGACGTCCCTGGTGACCCTCGTGACGTCAATCGTGAGGGCCTCATGAAGGTTGTGACCTTTGTCGTGACTTTCACGAGTGTCCTTCGCGACCCTAGTGACCCTCGTGACGTCACTCGTGACCCTAGTGACCCTCGTGACGTCATTATGAAAAACTTCTCATAATGCAACGCGTGGTTAAGCCCACGCCGACGCCGACGGTGACGGCGACGGCGCTCGAGCCGGAAACAGGCGCCTAAGAGCTGCGCTTTTAGACTCACAAAAACAGAATTATTTTTTGCACAAGGGCATTAAAACTGCTCGAAGGTGTTATCAGTGTTATATCACAGTAGTCATATCTGGGTCAAGGTGTCCAAACTCAGTGACATCTCGTAAAATGCGTGGTGCTGTAAGCGGCCGAGTAACTTTCCTAGTGGCACACTTGGCTCTGCGAATGTCTTTGGGACGTCCTAACGTTCCAGGGATATCCTGTTGACGTTTGTGATACAATTGTGCTGATTTGGAATTAATTATTATCGATCCGCAGACAATAAGTTTGCTGCGTTTCCTAACTAGTGCCTTATTACGAGGCAAGAAGCTTGAACATTCCATCGCTCCTTTAAGCTGTAGTGACTACATTCGTACTTTGAAAAAGTTTACCACGGATATCAGCAATTATGTGCAGCCTAGCTGTCATGTGCATAAAAGAAAAAAAATGGGTGATAATGAATTTTGTTTTTTTAGTTAAATGCATACGTTTCTAACTAATAGACTTATTTTTTTGCGGATTCCAGAAAATCGGTGAGAGTGCAAACCTTAAAAAAGTATTTCTCCATTTAATATCCTAACCAGTGGCGTACCAATTTGTTTTTTGAGTGAGGGGCAAACCAGACCCCCCCCCCTCCCCAGGGCCGGGGGTGGTTCCCTTGGTATTCCTTGGGCGCCGCCGGCCAGTGTTTGCCCTGCCGAGTGGCGGCTGTTTCAGGGGGGCAAACACATGCCTTGCCCCCCCCTTTGAGACCGGGGTGGGTGCAAGCACCCCCTTGCCCCCCGGTTGGTATGCCCATGATCCTAACTGTGAATTAATGCCTTCAACGGTCCCAAAGTGAACACGATCAAACTTCAGGTTTGCCATGCGCTAGTGGTCTAGAGAGTGATCTAATTTACTGAACCGGTGGGGACGAACCTGTGTAGTGTGTCAAGAACAAACTTTACTGACATTTCGACGCTGTTTTCTTCTTAGTCACGATTTCAAGCTGAAACCCTTTGGAAAATTGCTTGAATGTATGTCCGAACTTGGCAGCGCTTTAATTAAGCTTTAATTAACGCAGCTGGGATCGCTTCTGAGCGCAGTTTTTCTTTCACGCTCTTCCGTTCCAACTTTATTGTTCTGCGCGGGTTCTGCTGGATGCTTGTTTCGAAAGATCGGCGAATGTTTTGAAATCTGGGCTTCATGGCTTTGTTCGTCGAGAGGTGTTGTTAATTGAAAAGTGCAGTTGGAAAATTTCCGCGAGCCTCTGGCTTCGTGACGTCAAGCGCGTGAGGTACGTCTTAAAACGTTGCGTAATAATTTGTGTTATTCTTTAAATTAAAAAAAAAACAGAAGTGTTCGTAGTGAGAGGCAGGCTTATACTTGAAACGTTCTAATGAAACCTTGTGTTCTTGATGTTCACACCGGACGCATAGGGCCCCGGATGGTCTCATAAAACGAATAAGCCCATAAATGAAAAAAGCGGTTAAAGTAGAGGCGAGCTGGTGGATATTTGCCATGTTGGAACTTAACCTGAGACTGGGGTAGAAACAGAAACTTAAAGTAGAAGGGACAGAGACAAGTGAAGAAGAGAACGTCTCAACGTCTCATTGAGACGTTCTCTTCTTCACTTGTCTCTGTCCCTTCTACTTTTAAGTTTCTGTTTCTAACCCAGTCTCGGGTTAAGTTCCAACATGGGAAAAAGTCCATAACCCAGTATTTCGGCCTGTTTGCAAGCTCGTTTTTAATCCTGACACTTCTATTCCTGTTGTCATTTCGCGTACACTTCTATGACAACTCTTGCAAAGATATGTAACTTGAACATCACAAGTTCTCGTCCAAGCCATTATCCCTCTAGTTATCTGTTAAAATGCTGTTTACAAGGCATACTAGGGATCGATACGAATAGTATGAGTTGTTTGACGAAAATGAGCTACTCCAAATTGTAGATAAACTACCAAACATTTGCGCGCCAAGTTTGTCCTTGTTGTCCACCGAACCATTTTTTGTAATTCAAATATCTGGTTTTAGTCAGTGCACAACAACCATTCAGTGTGTCAATTTCTTTTTCTTTTAATTCTCGAAATGCTTTGGGTTTTATACATCAAGGCGGAGCATACAAAAAGGCCAAATATGTACACTAAAGAAAAGCGATAAAATTGTATCTCTTGAGCAGCCTCAGTACAACACCACCGCCTAACAAGAGTTGAAAATTCAACTAACTGTGACTGTGTTTAATCCCAGGGTGATCGGTGGCCGAGTGGGCTTGCGAACACCAGCTCGGAGCACGTGGAGTGAAAGCTCGTGCTGCAGAACCCAGGCATCCTGGGTCCAATCCCGACCCCTGCTCGCTTCGATGTGGATGAGCATCGTACCGGCGTGTGGTCGTCCAACACCGCTGCGTGGAGCACGTTAAAGACCCCAGGCTAGTGGTTGTACTGCACGGACTAAATTGGTCATCTACAGCTGAGAGACACGCCGCCCGTTGAGAGGAAGACAAGGTTCAGGCTGTGTAAACATACCCACAGCCCAATTTGTTTTTTAGTTCGGAATTTTTTTGTGCATAGCGCCATTTTAGTTTGAACCATAAAATATACAAATGAAATCGTCTCGCGGTACACAGACGTGTTGGCGTTGAGCAACTTAACGAGAGGCAACGCTGCCCAAACCTAATTCCTTCTAGCCACCCCCCCCCCCGCCCCTCTTTCCTTTCCTTAAAAACGCTCGCACACGTTCGAAGCTCCTGCTAATTTCCTTGCATCAACTCGCTTTGAATGTATAGCGAGTACAGCGGCGTGCACTCGTGCGAAAAAAGGGAAGGACTTAGTTCAAACAGAGAGGGGGAAAAGGCTGCTAATGGGCAGCCTTCTGACCATTCTATGAATATGGCATAATAATATTATTAATATGTATTTGCAAGCAGTTGCATCCTGGGTGCCATGCAAAGCTGTGCGGATAAGTAAAATAAACAAAGAAATGGACGTCCTAGTGGTTTAATCACGCCCTTCTGATGAGTAAGGAGTAAATATTATTTGCCCTGCTTTCTCTACAAGTTGAGTATTTTTTTCTTCATTCCTTTCTTATTCAGCAACCTTGCTACAAAACCACCCTACGTGGAAGTTCTTGCGGTTAGTGGTGCTCGATAAAAGTATTACGGAAATTTTATACGGCTCTCTGCGCTGCTCCCGAGGAGTGGCCGTTCTATCAAGTCCATCCCCTACCCTCTTTCCTGTCTTCTAGCCGAAGACACGGCTGTCTCTTAATATCATGTCGGTACTGCTGTACCGACATGATATTAACCCCAACCTGGACTGGTTCTTTACATTTTTAAATTATACTAAGCTTAAAAAAATAGCTTCCGGGAATTTTCGAAATTTTGCAACATTTCCTTAAGTAATTAGGCAATTGGTCGTTTGCAGTTTTCGACTCACTCTTCACTGCTAATATTTGGTTTTCCCGAAAATGCTCAACCCCAACAAATGAGGCCCACAGGAGCAATATTCCTTTAACTTGAACACACATTCCCTATTCGTTCAAGTCGATTTCTAAAATGGTCCTACGGGTTTCAAGGAGAAAGAAACGATGCCAGAAATAAATCCGTGGATTTTTGACGGCTCCAGAGATATTAAGCAACCCAGTGCCTTTTACTGCCAGGTGGCAACACTCACATAGTGTTGCCGCATGGCAATATGCTTAGCCATTGCGCCATTGTTTTTTTTTGTTTTTTTTGGGGGGGGTTTCTTTTTCTGTTTTTTACAGAGATACATTTCATACCTTCGCTAAACTTATGACGGACTAAGTTTTGGAGTTGTCTGCGCACGTCGGACACAAAACGCTAAAAACGCCGCCACCTAATAGCTCAGGTTGCAGGCAAGTTTTTTACGACCTGAGAATGAATTTCGGTTTACGCAAAACACTTCTACAATCAGCTTGGTATTGCTCGAGGTCTTCAGAGCATTCTTCGCCAGACGCCAAAACCGATTCGTTCTAATGCGACAAAACAAATGCCTTAGAAACGAACAATGAGCAAAAAACATATACGTCTGTGCATTAAATTTGTGGAATAGAGATGCAAGGCATTTGACATGACCTACAGTCCAGGCATTTCAAAGCGCCGGGGCAAATATTGCGCAATGCGGAGTTAATTTTAGAACTTAGCTCGTGACACAAGGTGCGCGCAACCCTGACATAAAAATGTCATAATCTATTGAAGCACCACGAGCGCATACTGATTTTTCGTTTGAGCGAGAGTCTTAATTCCTGAGTTATTTCAAACCTATGTCGAGAAATCAAATTTGGCCCTTTTTTGCTCTATATACATTTATACCGCTAGGTAGTACACCATATTTATTGCATTATTTTTATAAATTGCGAACGTGCTGCTGCTTTGATTGTTGAATATTTTCTAAGTCAAGCGTGGGCATTAATGTTCTTGTGCGGCATAATATTCATAAACTTCGGTGCTCATTAAATCGTCGTTTCGGATTCCGTCTGCTTCGGTGCGGTACAGCGAATGCCGAGTTTTGTAATTTGCATGGACGGCCGACTGAGAAGAATCTTTTTCTCGCAGTTACAGCCCAGACAATATTTTTCACCTTTATTGCATAATTACAAGTTGCTTCTCAACCATGCATATTCAAAGGTCTTGCATCGAAATTATTAAGCATTTTTTTTTAGATAGCAGCCGGCTTGTATTGTTAGCTAAGAATTGCGAAATTTTGTCCTGGGTGCTTCAAAGTAAAACGCCGTATGTTCAAGTGGGCTTTTTTTTTGTTTTCTAAGGAAAGATTCAGAATAACATTAAAATGACGCAGTGTAGTATTTTTGTCGCTTAAGAGATTTTTGTTACCTTGATTTTCAGAGGCCGTCTTATGGGAATCAAATATATAAAACGATCATTAACGTTCATTTTCCATTAACCAAAGCTCTTGCAAATTCGTATTAACTACTTCATGGTTTACCACCTGGTTCAATATTAGTCGCAAGCGATGTTGACTGTATGCTTTTACTGTTTGTTTCGTGTTAAACAAGATATCATTATTAATCTAAAACAAATGTGAGTCTATAGTTCCCAGAATTGAAGAATAAGCATCGCATAGTAAACAGTGTCCTAGGCTTGTTTAGAATCACGAAAGATGATAACAGTTTGAGCTCTGAGATGAAAATTAGATTAAACGGGTGTAACTGAATTGAAAAGATGGGTAATGCACGAATGTTTTCTTTTGTTTTATTTTGCACTGGTTTTAGTGTTGATTAAGGATTATTCACACATTTGCAACTGCTTACGACCGTGTGCCCTACACCATCTTCAAATTTATTACGACGAGAGAACACACTGACGCCATCTATCGAGTATCCATGGAGCACTTTATTTTCGTATATTTCTTTTCTAGCATTATTATTTCCTCTTTGGCTTGAAAAACGTCTAACATTGTCAAAAACTAGAATTCCTCATAGATAGTATGCACATCCGATCCTGCAAATACCACGAAAACCCTTCGCTCTAATGAAATGCAGTTTTAGGGTAAACCCATAGATGGCGCCAGCGTGGCCTTGTTTTTTCGTCATATTACCGCTGCGAGCAAGCGAGGTTTGACAGCATCCCGATGCAAATGTATCGCGATAATATCTTAGAGATACTTTTGAGCATCTGTATCTTTGTATCGAGATAGTTTTGAAAAGTGCATTTGTATCTCAATAGTAAAATACATTTACAGAGTATCACTTGTGTCGCTACTTTGCCAGACTTAGGTATCTCGTCAAATTTGTTGCCCTTTTAAGATAAATTTAGAGGATTAGAACATCTGTGTAGTTCAGCTGGCTTCGAAATTCATAACATGAACAAACCGGATGACATAATCCAACTCAATCAAAATCATGAAGAAAAAACCGTGGTTCAAAGAAGGTTACTTACAAAATAACAAAATCAGCTCCTTTCGCAAAGCACTATACTCTTCTCCAATATGGCAGAGCGAACGCTCAAAAGGATTTGAGTGGAAAGAAAGTACGGCCCTGTTGCCCAATCTCCCCACACTGTTTGTGACTCAGAAACATAGAAGACGACAATTTGAGATGCGGCCTGATGGCAAAACATGGTTGATTTCGGGCAGGCGCCTTTTTGTCAAGCATGATGCGCAGTCATTACCGTTCTGTCACTATGTGCTTCAACGGGGATGACATGCTTTTCAGCGGCATTAACGATAAACAAAAAATTCGAGACAAGGGTCGTGCATTGACTGGCACAAAAAGAGGAGTACAAGCATAAATTACCATTGGCATTCGCCGCGAACTACACCCTCCCTGCGTAGCACCTTTCTGGAACGAATGTATTTCGATAAGTATCTCTATCTATATTTAGGAATACTTTATCGCTATTTCTGCAGAAGGATCTCAGGGGTATCCCGTTGCATAAAAGACAATTGTATCTCAGTATCTCTTTTGAGCCTTAAAACACATATATCTGAGTATTTGTATTCCCGTATATTTTTTGGAGTACCTCTTCCCTGCCCTGGAACAAGCCTAACGATTGCACGCGCGTCGGTGTTCCGCTCTTTACATTCTTTCGCCACTACTGTGGAGAGCTGCCGTTACTTCGAGAGCTCGGTGTGTACCCATCGACGGTACTTGCTTCTACGAAGCGCGCGTATGCCCAGGTATGCGGAGAACAAGTCGTCGGCTTCTTGTGCAGGAGTTGCGTTGAAGTCGGAAAGATGCAGAGCTCTGATTGGCTCTTATTGAGGAATAATGAGTAGTCCTCAAAGCAGGCTGCCTTAACGTCTACCCTCTATCCTTTATTCAGAACCAATCAAAGCTCGGCATTCTGACGTCATCACAACCCTTGCAAAAGAAGCAGACGAACTTGCGCTCCGCAAAGCATGCCAGAGAAACGCCTAACTTTGCACAAGCATGGCAATCACGAGTACCTAACCTGGGCCTAGTCTACGGTTTTGCTCCAAGGCGCTAGTTAGGGACGAAGCAATTATTTTTATCTTGTCGTTTCTACGAATTTTCTCTGGCTCGTCACATAATTTTGAAGGGGTCAGTCATGAGGCAAACAATTCTATGTACGATCCGAAGAATCAGCAGTGAAGCCTATATCTGGCACTTCTTTGGTAAGTTAGGCCCAAATTTTGTGACACGAAAACCCCAAATGCGTGAGTGAAGACGTACTCTGGTACTTGTTTTCCGATTTAGGTCCAAAGATTCCTAACTTTGGTATTTCTTTGGCGTATTAGGGCCAATCGATACAGAAGCTCTGGCCAAAGAAGGCCAAGTTTGATTTTATCTTGGGTTTTTCGGGCTTTTAAGGCCCTACATTTTTAGAGAAGAAGCAAACAAATTTTGTCCAAAATAACAGTGCCACCTTGTTGCTTTGTCATACAGAATTATGCTGTTCTTCTCCACGATATTATTCTTAATACATATTTCATTATTGCAATAATTCTCAAGCTAAGACGAGCCACATATAAAATCTTTTGAATTACTGCTCTATACACCAACTCATGTTTACAAACAAACCGGAGCGCCCGGAGCGCCCCTAGCGGACGCCACCGGCGCCGCGCATGCGCGATGGGGTGTGGGCAACAAGCTCGCCGTCGCCCATAAACAAACCATTGAAATGCGATGTTATCGGCGTCGGTGTGAGTCCCCTGCCCTTTATCGCTTTCGAATTGTTGATTTTACGTCTTCCTGACAATGTCTGACTACATGAGCGGCGTCAGCGAAATCAGCGAAGCTCGTTACACCGCAAAACTTCGCGTGAATAATCTGACATGCGGCGATTCATTCCGCGTGGACGCCGCAGAATGTACGCTAAAGCCTGATTCACATGATGAGATTTCGCTCGCAATTTTCAGTCGCGACGTCGCTCGGGCTGCAAAAGCGTGAACCGTACCTGAGATGGCCGAAGTCGACACTGAAAATCGCAAGCAGAATCGGACGAAGTGAATCAGGCATAACAAGTCGGTGATGGCCGCTGGTAACAATAATCAACATCTCCTTGTATCTACTGTTTAGGTCGAGCCTGCTTACCAACCTTCAAACTTAAGTCTTTTGAGGCCTGCACTTACTTCTTAACGCAAGTACCGGGCCAACATTTGGTCTACGGGCCGGTGTCGTCTAAAAGAGCAGACGACAAGCAGAAGCGTTTGAAAGAGCAGACGACAGTTCCAACGATCAGACGGCCGTTCGAACTTCAAGACGCACTGAACGTAGTTCGCAGGTGGGCCGTACAACTTGAGGGTTTTCCGGCGTTCATGTTGGAACAAAACAAATAAATCTGATGACCACAAGTATCCGTGAATTCAACCCAAAGTGCTTCCCGCCCAAGCAATTGTGGTCCGGCGGCGGCTGGTTTACCACATATTCATGTTCTCGGACGAACCGAGAACATGAAAACTGATCTTCAAACCTTTCTCGACTCTTTTGGCACAGCCCCAGTCGCGGCGGTTTGACGAAAAGGCATGTTTTCGTCAGGTTCCTTTCAAAACAACGCAGGAATACACGCCTCACATGGGGCCTTCCGCCCACAGCCCCAGACCGGAAGTGCGACCGACGCGCCACCACCGCGCCGTGACGTAACAGAGATGAGTTCGTGTATTGAACTACCAATATATAGCCAAAACTTCAAATAAATACATTTGTGTAATACAAATGACATCTAAATACAGTGTGTTTGGGATTGTTTTAATATTCGCGAGCCGACTATTTCAGATCGTCTCTAAAATAAAAATAAAAAACGCGCTTTTATAAAACGTTGTAAATATAAATTTACGAAAAAACTTAAGCAGAGACTGAGACAACCCTATCCAAGGACAAAGCTAAAGAAAATAAAATCGCAGCTGAAACGCGTAAAGCAACGCGATTATTAAGAAGAAAAAAATTGCTCACGCCACTTTTTGCATTTAGCGGTTTTGTTTTCTAATTTTCAATAACTCACTCAACTACCTGCATGATTGGATAACATAAAAAATAAATAAAATGTTTGCGGACTATTAGAGTTTAGCTACGTGCCTCACTCCAAAACATCGCTCGATTTCAAAAGCCGCCGAGTTTCCAGGGTAAGTCAAACTTTTCTCTTTTCGTCGGCTTTCTCTTGCTAGGATCTCTCTTTCCCGATTGCCCTTGTTCATATCTTCTCCTGCTTCCCAAAACCACAAGCCAGAAACTTCCAAGGAGCCACTAAATGTTTCTAATGCTCCGCGCGGAACCGCTATACAATCATCACTGCTTAAAGCGGTCCTCTCATCGGTCACTAAATTATTATGTGCCAAACAAACGCCTGGCGCGGTGGTCCTAAGCTGTGGTACGCTCTCACCATCACGAAAACATTACCCACCCTGAAACAACTCCGAGAATGAAGTTATGCAAGCTCACAACCCCAACGCTCTTTCCCGCATCCCCAACACATTTATTTTTCTCCTGCAAGCTTGCTTCTCATTTTCAGAGGAGGGAGCCAGCCATCTTTTGGACATAGGACACAGAAAGTTCTTGCACCTGCGTCACGCTAGGCGATCACTCATTTACTGCCCCGGGAATTCAATTACTCACGAGAACGATTTCAAATTGGATTACTCTCGACGCGATAAACTCGCACGAACGCCGCTGGGTGTATTTCGCACGCGACTCGAATTCACCGCCAGTTGTATACACAAGACCCGACAATTTGCTTGTTTTCTCGAACCCTCTGTTCGCTCATAAAACGCTCGGGAAGAAGTTTTGAAGCGAAACACCGAGCGCACGCAGTGAAGCGACGGGGTGTTCGGAATTCGCCAGTAGCCGGTAAAAGCTCGCCTGCGAGTAATCCGAGCAGAAATACGCGCTGAGGGCTGTGAGCGAACAAAGCAGGTGAGGATGCGAGTCGCTTATGCACAGAGAGCATTTTGAGACTTGCGGCGTCGGACACAGTGGAGTGTCTGTTTGCTCTGGAAGTAGGAAGCGAGTTTTTAAAATAACGTTGCCTTAAATCGAATTTCTAATCTTTACGTCTATTTAGGTTCCGTATTCGGAGATTTGTTCTCTCACATCTCCCCCCTAATGCCCTGAGGGTGCGTAAGGTATTGTAAATCAATAAATCAACAAATAAATGGCATCAGTTCCACCATCCCAGATTTGTTAAAGTGCAAGATTTGAACGTCTGCACATGAAAGACGAGTACGAACCGACAGAAAAAATTCAAGGTATCAATAACTCCCCGCCTCCCCCCCCCCTTCCACCTTTTTGGGCTAGAGCCACTCACAAGGTCTGAATGGATGGGAGTCTCTTTCCAACGTCCGCCCCCAGCATTCACTCCTTGGTTTTTTACGTGCTTTGTTGCTTGTGCACGCCCAAGGTTCACGAGATTCCGAAGCGTTATTGAAGGTAGCCAGCGAGCGCTGGAGGTGGGAAAACTGAAATTCTTCCTGCAGTTCTCAGCCAGCCACTGACGCTGGAGTGAATTCACGTGCAGACAAACTCGCGTGCTTGCGCTCTCTTCTGAGATAATGTAAAAGGCGAAAATGCCGGCCTCTTCTCGATTTTTGGCGAACCATCGTTTTCAGAAATGGGTCTTGATCTTCGTAAGTTTATACATACAATCGGAACACACGACGAAGGACTACATTGTATGACGATAATATTCCCGGACAAGGGGAACAAGGGTACAAAGGACAAACAGAAATCTCTCTAGGAGATTTGTGTTTGTCGCTTTGTCCTGCTAGTTCCCCTTCTACAGAGATTATTTTCGTCATTCTTTTCCAGCTTGCTTGCTCCTCCCCCCCCCTTCCCCGCCTCCCTGCCGGTCACGCGAGCACTTCCCCTAAAAGGAAATTGAACGCGTTTTAAATCAAAAGACAGGTTGCGATTCGGTAGTCTTGTGCTACTGCTACCTACGCACAGTTGGACTGCTTTTGACTCAGATAGATTGAAAGTAGTTCGACTTTCGTTTATTCCTCGAACCAAAAGTTTGCCCCTCCCCCCTACTCTTGAAAGCGTCATGGATTTGTTTGCGGCTCTTAGGCCGGGTCAGCCTGGCCACCCCTGGTATAGGGTATAATGATTTGGCGGCGTATTGAGATTTGAGGTTTGGCCACCCAGTGAGGTGTCGAAAACTGCCAAACTCTAACGCCTGAGGCCCAGCAGCGATAAAGAGCGTGGGGGTTATCGAGGCCTACAGCTGTGATAAGCATCGCCTGCAAAAACTAGGTGCTAAAACACACGATCGCGTGTTCTGACCCCTAGTGAAAGAAATGGACAAGTTTCAACTTTTTCTTAGTCCTCCGTTACACTGCACACGTGAAAAAATAGAAAAAATCTAACAAGCGTCCTACATACTATATAGGTGAAAAATACGTTCCAAATAGTATTGTGCTAAGGAGGAGAAATTATTTCATGGTCCCCTTACGCTCGTGTTATCCACAAATAGGCAAGTACTGAACGCGAACAGGTAATCAAATACCATCAGCTGCAAAAGCTAAAGTCCCCATACAGACAAGGTATAGTAGCGGACGATATGAAAATGTCCAGGTGAGTGCGTGGCTCCCAGGCAAGACCTCCAGTGGCGTCTAACGGAAGAAAGCCGAGTCATCATCAAGGCTTTTGTGTGAACGAGTGACATTTCAGTTGCTGATTGATTTTTGTCGTTACTCCCCACTTGGTCGGCAAAAGATTGCTGAGTCAGCAACAATGAAAGTAATGCTAGGTTAAATAAAATTAAAAAACACTTATCATTTATGGGTTAAAAATTTGAAACTGCAAAAAAGACGCCAACAAGAGCGAGGAAGTACAGACGAAAAACTGCGCCGACTTTAAACTGAAGTTCATACGTGCTAATATTGAGTGTAAATGCAGCAATGCCAACAAACAAACAAACAAAAAGGATAAAAAGGGACGCCACGTGTTCTTTTGAGTGGGGTCACCCTGATTATACATCATGCAAGAGACAGTGTGCACACATATTAGAACACGAGTCACCGCAAGATCCGTGCTTCGAATGCCACATGGCAATGAGTTCAAGGAGAAGACTTGGCACCCGGCACTTGAACCCCGGATATTGCGGTGACTCGTTTCTGCAGACTGCCTTTTGGATGATGTAAGAGCAGTGTGACCCCGGCTTTAAGCTACAGTTACGCATTGCTCCAGTGCATCTAAAGAGCAACATACTTTATCTGACAGAGATAAGAATGGTGCGCTGACACAGTTTGGCCCTGATCTCCTAATCTTTTGGGCTTCTGTATATTTTATCGAGTCTCGAGCAATATGTAATTGTGGCTTAAGGAACAGGTGGCGTCTTTTTACAACAGAAGCTGTTTATGGCTAGGGTTCCGTGGATATTTCGTGTGCAGAGACTGCAAACACAACGCGCGCACCGCCGCACGCGCCGCACGCGCACGCTTTCCCCGTATAAAAGATTCGAAGTAAATAACCAAAATCATAGCCTATTCTACACTCACAAAGCCTGGCAGTTCGTCGACGGAGCCATAGAGCGCCCGGTCGCAGATTTAGAGCTCGAGGATCTGTACGCCACAGCAACAAAAAGCGCCCTTCTTGGGGAACCTGGACATCAACGCACAGATTTTGCAGCGCCGAGGACCCGAAACACACTTTTGAGTCCTCGCGTCTCACTGCAGCGTCTCGCAGCAGCGGCAAGACGCTGAATTTCGGCGCCTCACCGCAGCGGGGCACCAGTCAGGTGGCTCTCCTAGGCTCTCCTCTCATCCGTTGTCTGCTGCTCCACCTTTTAGAATTTCGGCGGCCACTTCTCGTGGCGATCTGCCAGGCTTTGTCAGTATATAGGAGGCTATGCCAAAATAAAGCGTTGACGAACGCGCGCAAGATGTCATTAGTTTTAGGCTTTTGCTTTAGAACAGTTACTGCTGCAGACGCCGGCACGTGCAGCGCGTGGAACACCATTCCATGCATTCTTCTTGATGCTTGAGTAATTTAGCACTAGGTCAGTACGGTAGATTAGTTACCAGTAAACACCATTTTCCAAATCAGTACACTCCCAGGTAGATAATAAAAAAATTGCGGTGGCTTAGCTCGGCTATGCCAGGATATAGACTTTTCAAGAAAGTACCTGTGGCCGGTGCATTTAGTGCCTGCGTATGGCGCGTGCTTTGCTCGCTTTCGAAAGCGACGAACACGCACGTGCTGGGCTGTGAATCGCACGCTGGACTGTCATTTTGTAAACATTAAAGGTCTATACGTAGCGTGAGCTTATGCGCACAAAATGAGCGCTATAAGCGGCTCCAGTGCAGCGTCAGACTTGGCTACTGCGCAACGGAGGCGCACAGCTGGGCACGCGGCGGCGCCAGTGCGTCTGCCGCGGCTATGACGTCGCTCCTCTGGAATGCGCAGACCGGCGAGGCGGGCGAGGCGGGCGTGGCGGGCGCGGCGGCGGCGGAGCGCGCGGCGGCGGCTTCGCGTGGCTCTCATAATGAGCCGTGCTCATTATGCCAGCCGTGCTCATTATGCGGAGCTCCGCCGCCGCCACCGCGGGCTCCGCATAATGAGCACGGCTCGCATAATGAGCACGGCTCATTATGAGGGCCACGCGAAAGCTGCTCAACCTCGGCCAGTGTAGCTAACGCTACAAAAGGTTTCTCGAAGATATGCCGCAGCGACCCGCGTCGGCCATGTCCACGCTCGCACCGCCCTCTCTTTGTCGTCGTTCCAAGCCGCTTGCGTGCCTAGTTTCCTTTCCTTCCACTCTCCCGGGGTGGCGGTCCCGTCGCGCGTGTCTAGTTTCCTCCGGCTCCTCTGGGCGGGTCTCGTTCGTGTGCTAAACAGCTTCACTGGTCACTCACCTTCACACAGTACAATGACTCATGATTTTTGTTTTCTTTCTTGGTTCGTTTCGTTTTGGCGTTGCAGCATTTATACTCGATGTAAGCACAAATAAACTTCAGTTGTGAGTCAGCGCTGTCGCTCATCTATCTTATCGTTCTTGTCTGTGTCTTCGCTCTGTTTCGAATTTTTAACCATAAATTACTAACTAGCCCAAACCGTCAATGCTAGTCAACATAATTTATCCAGCGAACCTATTATCCAATGCCCAAAGGCTGACTGCTTCATCTTGACAACCCGATAGATTGAACAAGATTGATTTTGATTTCGTCGCGGAATGCCTGTATAATCTGCGAAATCAGCATTAACGCAGCGACAGCTTCTCAGGCTGGAGTAATGGCACAAATTTCAACAGCCGCTGAAGCCTCAATAATGGCTGAGTTTTCTTCTGATATACAGCGCGTCAGGCCTTATAAACCACGAGCTCGACTGGGCTTTTTCACATCTCCCATCACTGTACATTGTTGTACCGTTGAGAGGGAAAAGAAAAGTCAAAACATGTTGGCAACATCTTCTCTACGGGGCGAGTTAGATGTTGGTTTTGTTGGCCACACCCGCGATCGTACGTTGTTTTGAGCTACAGTCACGCATTGAGCTACAGTGACGCTTCCACACAGGTATTGGAAATGACTGAAGTTTCTTCAGTCATTCCAAGGCCTGTGTATATCTAAAATGATTGCCTATTTCTTCGGGTAATTCCGACAACCGTTCATAAAGAAAAAGCTCCGCTCCTATTTTTTTTGTTATAAAAAGCAGCATGTAGTCGAGGCATCTTACAGTCGGACACATTTTTACCGCAAATACACCTTCAACCGAAAGCAGCGGGTTGCACAAGTTCCCCATTAATATTTTACGTGTTTGATATTTGAGCGGACATGTCTCTTTTGGGTTAGTATACTCAACGGGAGTTTTCCATTGGCTGCTCCATTCGCATGCATTTCTAAGGTAAATGCAGATTATATATGCAGACATAAATGCAGATGATTTAAATCTGAGTGAGAATAAGCTTCATTCTTTAAGGTGGGCCTCTTAGTAAGTCTTTTTTTCTTTTATTCTAGTCCAGAGGTTGAGCTGTTATGTTCACTGACTGCGCGCCAGTTTTCTTTTATCGTGGAACATTTTTGGGTTAAAGGGTTGTATTTGGACAATAAAGTTACTATAATTGTTTTCATAAAGATAAGAATTAAAAAAAACTTTCAGTCTTTCCACTCTGGTGAAGAGGGAGGACCATCGAAGCTGTACTATGGTTTTAATGAAGTAATGGCCGGCCGCAAGTCGGCAAGTCAGAGTGGAAAGGCTCGAAAGGTTAGCGCCATCTATAAGCGATGGTGGCAACCAGACAATCGGCAAGCCGGTTGTCTGGTTGCCGCCGTCGGTTATAGATGGCGGAAGCTGTCCAGAGTTCTGTGTCATCATTTGTTTGCTGATGGACACGATCCTGGGGAAACTAGCCCTCAACAGCTCCGCTATAAGAAAATAGCTTCTTGAACGTCTGGTTGAGATGCTATTGGATCTCGGCGAACATTATATTAAATGTCAAGCTTCTGAAAATAAACCTCGTTAATTTTATAAAATTATATTCAAGAAACACGTGCCCATAGAGCGGTTTCATTTTTCTTTTTTGAGAATTGTTATGCTTGCGTGATTTGAACTGACTAAATATCAACATTTAAAAGCCGTTAATCAAAACAAATGTAGCAACTGCTATGAATGCGCCCAGTGAATATTTTTGTGCTCCAAGCTGCCGAATAAAAGAGAGAAAATAGCCTAAGTCGCACCAGAGGAAGTCGATAGAAACAAAATTCGATTAAATCACTTCTCAGCTATTCTTCAAGCCAAAACAATCTTTGCCACGCCTCTCATCTTCCAGCTTAACAGGGTCTTGTCTTAGGCCCTCATAGACAACGCGCTCCTCCGGCACCTCTTCTTTCACCACGATCTTTTCACAGTGACAATACAATAATTCCAGGCTGATGTCACCTCCGCTCTCCTCTTATTGTTATAATCTTCATCTCCGTTCCTTCCTGTGATTCCCTTTTCTCTATTGATGTTCCAGAGGAATTTCCTTACAACTCCTTTCTTCCCGTAGCCAGTCATGTAATTTAGAAAATAAATCCTAAGTCTTCCTCCTGCATCCTAGAGACAGTGCACTGCCGTGCCAAAGCCACCACAAAAATTCTTCGTTGTACCCGCATCACGCTGCTAGATAACAGATGATCGGTCCGGAAACGCTCATCTAGGGGAATTTATCTTCCCGTGGAAACGCTCGCACCCTTCGGCATTTTTTGCCCATGCCGGTCGTCGACGGAGTTAGTATAGGGTAGACCTTTTTATCAATACGGTAATATATGTGAGGGTGGGTAGGAGAAGAAGTTCGTAGGGAAGAGGGGTATCTTTGATCGAACACCGTTACCTGTTCCGTCTTTTTAACCACTTTTTTTTCACATTTTTCGGGCGTTTGCGGGACTCATTTTTCGGATTCATGAATGCGTGCAGCCGCGTAAGAAATCAGGCACTCATGGCGGGAAAAGGCAACCGCATGTGAGAAAATGGTGCTAAGCTTTGATGCTTTTTTTATTTTCTATTTGTACGTACGTGTCTGGGCTTGTGTGGTTTTTCTGTTGCTGGTGAAGGTCTTTGACAAAGTGTTCGTGTGATATCCCATCCCTCTTTTGTTTCGATACAAAGCGTTTCTTTCTTTCGCGTTCGCTTTTCTTTTCCTGGCGTAAGTACTGTTGACTTCTTCGATTTGTTTTCACAGGGCTTGATTCGAAGATATTTCTTTGAAGTGCTACCCAGACCTATATAGTTTTTACTCAAATGTTTCTGACGCCTGAAATAAAACAGATTCGCTTAACCGTTTTAGTTTCTTCTATCTTGCCGATTGTTTTCTTCGTCAAATATATCGAACAAAAACCGAGCTGCCTCTCGGAATGAGGCCTCTCTGTTTTTGTTCGATTTCATAATGCGAAAGCATTAACTGTCCCATGGAGCGTGCTGACGTCATCCGTTTGAAGCGCGAAAACGGCACCTTAAATCATATCTCCAAGTGAAGCCAGCTCCCAGCTATGAAACCACGCGAAAAGCCTAGACAACGGCACCTAGTTTCTCCGATCCCAAAGGAGCGGAGTAAAGCTGATGGATTTTCGGCTTCGGCCCCATTGGCTGGCGCACGTCGGCGAGGCTCCCATTGGCCGCTGCGAGTTAGTTTCAACGACCGGTCACCCCATGGCGCTGCGTGTCCGTCAGCGCGCCGTTAACACGGAGCGTCCAAGGTCAGCGCGCCGAAGAAAGCGCGCGCTGACCGGAGGCGAAAAGTACGGAGCAGACGAAACAAGGGAGCGGACGAGCAGCTTGCATGCTTTCACATTCACAACTCATAAGAGGTGCTTAGGTGTACCTCGAGCCTTTTTCGCCGGCGCTTTCGACTGCAACTCTCCGTTTGTTTACGGGCAGAGGTTAATTCACGTTTTTTATTGCACTTTCTGTTGTTTACCTCATTCGATTCAGTCAACTGTCGTGGTTTTTATCTAGAACTGCACTTCATTCAGAACAAATCAGCTTCAGATCTCAGCGTCCATGTGACGGTCACGCGTCTGTTTTCTCGTGTGTTGGTGCATGATTTCCTCTGCGTAAACGTATGAAGCAACAAAACTCCACCCGCCGTTTTCGCTCTTTCGGAGATAATAGACTTAGTTCCATCTTACTGTACGAGTTATGCGTACTTGCTTCTAGTGTTTTTTTTTCTCCTTCACTTTAAAGTATGTTGACATGGTTGCTATTTTCTTTTTCATCCAACCCGAGTTTTTTTGCATCTTATTTCGAGGATTTGTGTTGTTTTAGTGGTAAACCCTCAATGGTTATATCGGATCTCTCTTAAAGGGGAAAGGTGTTGGGGAGGGGGTGGGGGTTTGCAGGGGAGCTGGGTCGATTCCACGAAATTCAGAAACAAGAGAATATGACGCCAGTCGAAGCGCAGTGGCGAGCATAACAGGCGAGATAATAAGATGATGCATGGCTGGATTGCGACGTGTCAATCGAGTACTCATCTGCAATCAAAATCAACCAATAGTGACGTATGTTGAAAGAAAGCAGAGATAGCAATCACAAAATAATACAATTCAAAAATCTCACGGCGCTTTTTGGATGTGTAAAGCCGCTTTGGATATCACAGTAGAATAACTATTTGCTTTCAAGCAAATAAACTACAGTTGCCAAAAGCTCTAAAAAAAGAAAACACCGGCGTGGCTGATTTTGTTGCCGCTCCTTGCTTTGCGAATTGCTCTTCGATATTGATATTGAATGCGAACAGAATTTTTTTATTGGCTGCCAAGTAATTTGAAGAATCCAGACACTCGCCCAATCCTAGCATTTCTTAAACTGTCCGCGATTATAGCATCAAAGGAAGCGCGGAGGCTTATAAAAAAATGTTGTTCAAGAAAAACAAGTTGGAGGGTCTATTTTTTTGCAGGCAAGTTGGGAGAGTCAATCTTTGCAATGTACTGAAACGAGCTCTGCAATCGACGAGCAAATAATATGGCTAAATATATATATATTTATATAGGCTGTTTTCTTTTAGGCTTTACAGGTTTGTTTTAAAAAGTTGTGAACGGTACACTTATGCGGTTTGTGCACGTGAGTTACACTACCAGGGGGACAAAGAATAGAAGGCTAATCGCAATGATCAGTTAGCTGATTAAGTAAAGTTTGTACATTAACTTTCTAATTAATGAAAATAGACATATGTTTAAAAATTAGAAACTCGCTGTGCGTTATCCACAACTACTAAATCAGTCATTTTTAAGAAGTACTTTCATCGCGTGAGAAGCGTAGTAGTGCACTGAAGTTACAAATCGTGGAGCAGGTACAAGCCTAATGGTTGCAGTAAGGCGCCTGCGCCGTGATTTTTCCGTCTCTTATCTAGCCCCAGCCTTGTACCTGCTCCACGAGTGGTAACGTTTGCACACTACTTTGGTTTTCAGGCGTTCAAAAGTATTTCTAAGTTTATGGGGATTTGGATGACGCTTAGCAAATTTCAAATCGGAGCCATAAGACTATTTTCCTAATTAAAAACCTAATTAACAATTTTTTCTGAATTTGCCGACTGATCGTTATGATTAGCCCCATATACTATGTCCCCCGGCCGTATAACTCAACTGAACAAACCAAATATGTGTAGCTTTCACAGCTTTTTTAAATAAATTTGTAAAGCTTAAAAAAAATTATCTGTATATTTTGTTTAAGTTTGCGCTCTGGAACTGAGCTTGGCATTTCAACAAGCTAAGTGCCACATCGCAAACTGTTTATTTCTTCTTTTTATGTGCGAACATTTTGTATGTAAGGGACCGTAACCTTGTCAGACTTCTTAACCTTTTTTACAGTGGCCTCTGTTTCGGACCCTTTTTTAAAATAAAAAAATATAATTATTCAATCTTTGTATGAGTCAGGAGAGAAATATACCGCCATCTGTAGCTGCTCCAATCCACAGACAAAGCACAACCAAAACCCGCTATTTCATTCACAATCAGGTTATTGCCATCTTGTTTGGAGTCTAGAACATGTAGAAACACAAAAAACTTATATTTGTTACAGTAAAACAAATTCTGAAAATAATTTTATAGGTTTCCTAATATTCCCATACAAAAGAAATATTTAGACGGTTTCCAACACTGGATATAAGAAAAAAAAAGCTAACCTAATGACTACAAACTCTCTACTTTTTTTAATTCAAGTAAATAAGAAGTTTGAAATTTTCTTGGAATGAAGAGTGTGCTGGTAGGGGTAAAATATAAATAAGGGAAGGACATACTTGTTTATTTTGCTGGAGATGCTGAAAGCTCGCACGTTTTCAGATGCAGAAAGATAACCGTGGTCTTGAAATGTGAAGTATAGTTTCCTAATTTATTGAAATGACAAGATGAAAATAAATTATATATTAAAAAGCATCTCATTTTCCGAACTTGCACTGTATTTTATGAAACTATAAAAGGTGATGTTATTGCATTGATATATACTTTGTTGTTTGCTTGTTGTTTCATGTGTATCAAATGTATAATTATACGCTTCCTTAGTTATTCAATTGTCTAGATGAAAATGAAATTAAAATGAAAGGCATTTCGTTCTCCCAACTTGCAGTGTATTTTATCAAACCATGAAGAGTGAAGTCCCCGCTTTATTTTATGCTTTGTTGTTTTCTCCTTTGTTGTTTCGTGTCAAATGTTCAAGTATACACTTCCTGAGTTATTCAGTTGCTTAGATGAAAACAAAATTTTAATAAAAGGCATCCTATTCGCCAAACTTGCGGTGTATTTTATGAGAGTATGAAAAGTGATGTTACTGCTTTGTTCTACACTTTGTTGTTTGCCTGTTTGTTTTTGCATGTCAAATGCTAAAGTATACGCTTCCTGATGCATTCAATTGTCTAGACAGAAATTAAATTAATATGAAAAGCATCTTATTCTCCGAACTTGCGATGTACTTTATAAAACTATAAAAAAGTGAGGATACTGCTTTATTCTATACTTTGTTATTTGCCTCTTTGTTGTCCCCTGTCAAAAGTTAAAGTATACTTCCTCTGTTATTCACAGTTGTATGTTTGAAAAAGAAATGAATATGAAAAGCATCTCACACTCTCAACCTGCGGTGTATTTTATAAAACTATAAATAGTGATATTTCTTTTCTTCTTCTATATGTTTTTCCTTGCTTTTTCCCTTATATACTAGCTTCGTGTTTGCGAAAAGGAAAAGGGCTCGTCAAGCAGTTTCTACACATCTTGTTTTCATGATCTCCTCCATAATGTAACGTTGATGGTAATAAATCGTATTATTATTATTATTTTTTCCAGTTTTTTATTGCTATTGTTATTATTATTATCATATCTACCCTAGAACCTTCGCGAACCAGTACCAGAAAGAACTGCAGAGGGAGGGGGATAATAAAATGAAAAGCTATCTTCCATACGAAAAATATAATAGAAAACACAGCAGTAAACTTCTACAAGCATCTTTTAGCTAATTTACTCTCAGTCCACTCTGAAATAACGCTTGCTTTTTGTTTGTCTTTCCGCTTCGGTGAACTGATGCGGTTTTGCGGGACTTTTGTGCCCGATCAATATCTCAGAAATTAGGTCAGGGCTCCAGCAAAACAATGGTCTGGGTTATATCAGCAAATACGTGCAAAACGCTTGCAAAAACAATTTATATATATATATTCTTCAGCCTAAAATACGCTGGGATGGCAGTTTAAGGTCAGCAAATATACAAAACACACTGAAAGCTCATAAAATATATGTCGATATACCAACTCCAGATTTGGTTCGGCTGTTCTTCCTTTTTAGAGCGCAGATCGTAGGCACCCGTTTCCGGTTTGAGCGGCGTCGCCGTCAGCGTCGGCGTAAAATTGACGTCATGTGTGCTCAGCACCGATTCAATTCCCGCTAAATTCAGCAGGGAGAATGACGTCACATAACTTGGTGTCACGTCACGTATGAACTAATTCAGTCTCTCCGCTAGATGTAGCGGCGAATTTGGCGTCACGTGACCTCGACAGTAATTCGATTCCCCGCTAAATTTAGCGGGAAAATTGACGTCACATGACCTCAACACCAAATTCAGTTTACCAGCTAAATTTAGCAGGGAAAATGACGCCACAATACTTGTTCTCCCGTCACATATCAACAAATTCAGTTTTCCGCCAGATTTAGCGGGAAAATTTACGTCACATGCGGAGGAGGAGGAGGGGAAGGTACGGAGGAGGAGGAAAGATGAAGGAGGAGAAGAGGAGAGGAGGAAGCAAAGAGGAAGAGATAGGAAGAAGGGATGGGAGGTGGATGGAAGCAGGAGAAGGAGGGGAGGAGAAGGAGGAGGGGAGAAGAGGAGGAGCAGGAGAGGAGGAGTAGGAAAAAAGAGGAGAAAGAAAGGAGGAGGAGGAGGGAGAGGAGAGGAGGAGGATCAAATGAAAGGAGGAGGAGGAGGAGGAGAGAGGAGGAGGAGAAGGTACGGAGGAAGAGGATGGGCCTACCCTCCCTCCTTACCCTCTTGTCCTCCTCCTCAAGAGCTGTGCTCTAATTTCCCGTTACAGAGATGTGTAAACGTTTTTATTTTTTCTGTTTCGAGGCTTTTTTTATTTAATGCAAATGTCTCGTTTAAAAAAAAATAAACAGCTTATACCTCCGGATGTGCTAGAAGTATCTATAAAGTTATGTCATAAAATTAAAACCTATCTTTTACCTACTTGGTGTTAAATCGACGATTCCATCAAAGTAGGGTTCCGGTGCTGAGCACTGCTGTCTCAGCTGAAGCCAAGTAGAAGAACATTCTAGTTTCGGGATTACAAACAGATGACGCTACATACCTGACATTTTGTTTTATTATTACAAATATATTGATAGAAAATTAGCGTGACTCCCAATAAAATAACGTGTTTCTTCGTTGATCTTATCGCTTATGTTGACGATTTAGCATCTCGTCAACTGTAGAGGAATGTGAAGACGGATTAATATACATTTTAGTGAATCCAATCTCGATGACTTTCAAATAAACCAAAATCAACGTCCCTCCACAATTTATAGTTGACTAGAATGCACCGCCTTAAACTGTCAATTCCATTGCTTCAGCGATTGCACAAACTAGTACCGGTCTCATACAGCCGCCTGGCTGCTAGCGTCTGAGGTCTTCACTGTAATTCCTCTAAAGTATATGTGCAGGGTTTACGCCGTCCGCATCAACTACGGAACGTGGTGTCAACACCTGCTTTCGAGTGCCTAAGAATTGATTTTGCTCTCGCGCATACGCGTCAACATCCAGTCCAGATGTTCGTGGTGCGCGAATTTACCACGCTTTACGTTTCAAGGAGCCAAATATGCGGGGTTTATTTCTCGACCACGCTGACCTCCGTGGCGACGAATCGAAAACGACCCACCCTCTCCTACCAAATAGACTTTTTAATCGTAGGTTCATTCGGTAACGAAATCGTTAGAATCATCTCTTTCCCAGCTTTGAAAATCATAACGCGGTCTAACGGCCAATCTTCTGCAAATGGAGTTGTGGTCGCATCCATGAATTGCACAGCGCCGAGATTTTTTGTTTTTTACTTGGGCCTCTAATTACGTAGCCACGTCCCATACATAAACGCTACATTTCCAAGATTTGTTTTTATCACATTCTGTATGAAAGCAGGTTTCGGAGTTGAAATGAATCCCAACATTCATTTTCCAAGTACGGGACGTCACCGAGTTCTGACAACCCTGAGGTGTGATATTAATAGGATGGGTAATGAATTTACAAACGCGTTTTTTATGTACGCGTTACAGTTTTGTTCATTGTAAGGCGCATTGACTCCCGTTGAAGTTTCGACTTAGAAATGAATGTATATCTTAATTTGGTCACTTATTTTTTTTCTTTCTCTCCAGCCATTAGCTTCGAGGTCTAATGAGAAATGGCCGTAATGTTTCCCGCCATCAGTTTAATCAGAAAACGATGTCACCACCTTCCCCTCCCCCCACCCCGGCTTCCCCAAGCATTTTGGGGTACGAGTCTTGCAGCTATATTAATGTAATAACAACAAGAACCAAACCGTGAACACATATTGCATATGTTTCTCTTCATTACCAGTCACCATTTCAATAATTTATGGTTCTTGAGTACTTTGTTTTGCGGTGGGAGCAAATCGAAGTAATGATGAAGGTCGTGAAATCAAATGCTCAGTGTGGTTGGAGTTTTAATTCAACCCCGTACGGATCTGGATGTAATGGTAAGGATATTAAAATTCGTGATTTATTTAATGCATTGGAAGGAAAAAGAGAATGATAAGTGACAGCGTACCACTGACTAGGTTCAATTCAGCACTGCTGATAACAGGTGCCTCTTGAATCAATCAACTTTCCTGTACACCTTATAACTACTTTCATTAAATACTACTACTGCGGGTAGTCATGGCCCCAAATGCTTTGAAATAATGTTTGGAACCTACAGCCCGACCTCTATTATTCAACAGAGGCTGAGGTTTTGACGCGTAACCATTCATGCATCCCTTGTTTTCTCAATACTCGATGCATTAAGGGCGAAAATGTTTAATTAAAAAAGTTTTTTTATGAATAAACTAGCTTTTACTCGATGAAATGCGAAATCGAAGACACCTTTAATATGACTACGGCAATGGGCGTTTTCTTCTAAGGAATGTTCTATTATATGATCAGAAATTTGCAAAGCCAGTACTGGTTGGATGTTAGAATAAATGTAATAACACTTAATAACCTTTTGTCGGATTGGTGGGATTTTTCTAATAGTTAAGGTTCAAACAAGGGAGAAAATAAGTTCTTGCTTTTTCAAGTTTGCCTGGGCATCTCTTCAAATATTTGATCCTCGAAACTGTCAATATTTAACTAATATATGTGAACACCTTTCATCTCTAATCATTCGAACAAAGACTGTGCAACATTTAACATTTTGCTACTCTAAAGCATTTGTAATAAATATCATATCAGCAAGCACATATTGCCGAGTGCTGCGAGTTCGCATCACGGGTGACTCCCACGTGAAGGCACGGGGTTCGAACCTACCTACCTACTTTCTTTTCGCGGCTCTTTCTAGAACGTTCTAGTAGCATTTTGTAACTTACCACTTCTTTCAGTTCGGAAGGTTCTAGACTACTTAGTGTGTTTTAAAGAAGCTGAGACTGGCAACATTAAAGGGAGTTGCTTTTTCGCTGCCGGCGCACACTGTGCAGTTGCTTCTTGTTTAAGATTGTAGGCCCAAGTTGTTTGCCTTATTATACGATTCTTCTCAGTTCCAGATTCACCTACTACTTTAACTCGTTGCGGCATCATAAGGGGACACCGGAATGGGAGGACAATTCCCAGGACGCGCGGACTTTCTTTCTATTCGCCGGAGGCTTCATCCCAATGAACAGTGCTCGACGCTGCAACCCGGTGATGACCAAGTCTCATTAAAAACCCCGGGGACCCGAGGGGTTGTAAGTGCAAGGTCCGTGCCTCGGAAAAAGACATTCGTCACTGGTTCCTCTCATCTCACGTAAGGTGTACCCGTAGCTTAACCGCAACGACGACGTTCCGAAGGACGGGGATAGGAAAACTCCGCCCCTTTAGGAAGCGCTATGTCTCGGTTACAGCAAGTCGAGGACTACCCCTCGAAGTCGGAAGAGAAGAGGGAACGACCAAGATGGTTGCAGCGAAGGAAGAGCGGGTGGGGGCGTGTGCAGTTTCAAATTGATTTTTCGGAACTGTGTGCTTCCAGTCGTATCTTAATGGTCGAGGGAACTGGAATCCTTTCCTTTTCTATCGCATTTTACAGCGAGGCTGTATATGACTAGGGTTCCATGTACTTTTCATGTGCGTCAACAAAAACTAGCAGCGCCCTCTCTTTGTCGTTGTTCGAAGAGCTTGCGTGCCTAGTTTCCATTCCGCTCTCCCGCAATAGCGGCCCCGTTGCGCATGTCTGCTTTTTCAAAATCGCAATCTCATCGCGCGTGTTTTTTTTTTGTTTTTTATTGGGGGGGGGGGGGGGTTCCTGTTTCGTGTCCTGTGGCGCTGGAAGTGTTTCATTACTAGCGGTCTTTCGGCGGTGTAAACGAGTACACTTTCTGACCGAGCTTTTATTCCAGGTTTGTGAAATAACAAGTTGAGGGTTTCGAGTGTTAAAGAGCATCAGTGGTTTTCTTCTGTAAGCCATATGTGTGACCTGATTGTTTAAATATAAAGTGTGTGGGGTTGTCAACGAGATTTTTCGTTTTTGAAGCTTAATGCACATAATACCATAATCGAAATGAGCGCACCAAATAATCTGTAAGTGGGGATATTATTTTACTGCAAAATACAGAAAGTTTAAAATTTCAACTTGGTACACGGCTAAGGAAGTGTTGAAACCAGTTAAGGAGCATCCTGATAGTAGACGAAATATTGAACGCAGGATTGTTTTCCTGTCTACGGGATGGCGGGACGCATATGTTCATTTTCATACATATTTCGCTGAAGATGTGGCGGTGGTTGGTATGGTCTCGTCCGACGCATTATACATTCACACGGTACAAAGCAAACTCCTGCCGTTGAATTTGAAGCACTAACCACCTCGGTAGACCCAGCAATCTCGTACCGTCTTCGCTCGCTATTTGTTTGCGGGCCTCTTCCTACAGATTGTTCACTTTCTTTGGTGGCAATCTGGCTGTATAATGAACGACGTTGCTGCGACCACTTTTTTATACTCCGTTCCCTTGTATATACAGTCGCACAAACGTCTGCAGTGAAGACAAAGACACAGGCGCGAGAGTCTAGCTCAGTAGAATGCTTTCGTTTCTACGAGAACTTCTACATGGAAGGCACTTTCCAAACACGCGCTCGTGCCCGTGCTTTTGTCTACACCGGCAGATATTTCTGAGATGCAGTATAGAACCTTGCAGATTGCGTTCGCGAGCCGCCGGCTGTGCCACCAAATTGCTCCCCAGTCACGCGAAGCGCGCTCCACCACCCACGCGCTGTGTCGCATTCCAGCACGATGCCGTCACACCATCTGTGCTCCCTTTCCTTCACGGCGACGCGCTACCCTCTCCACGGCCATTGCCTAGTCAACCCTTTTGGTCACTACGACGATCACACATCTCCGATCGGCTGGCATTACGGAGAGTATGCGAGTGCCACCATACTATAATGTCCCCCGATGTAACTTCTATCCTTCGAAGAGCAATTTCATATGCGTATCACTCTGCCGGTTACTATTTCCAATTTAACGAACAAAACGCTCGTTTAAGGGAAATCGCGATCATTACTCAAGAACAGGTATAGATTGGTGGTTTATTCGTCAATCATGCTAACTTATAACGCACAAAAATAAAAGAAGTAAAAACACAGCTGTGTACCTGGGTTATATTTATAAATTATTCAGCCTCCCAGAAAAAAAAAAAAGTATATATATATATATATATATATATATATAATAATGTGAAAAACTACTACTCACATATTGGTCGCATCTAAAAACTTGCTTCAAAAGTTTTACCTTTTTTCTTTTTTTAGCAGTAACAGGTTAATCCGTCACCTCCTCCGATTGCACAGCAATAAATAACCGACGTTTTAAGGGTTGTTTCTGTTTTTTTGTACCTCTGTGTACCTTCCTTTTATCTGTCCTCGTGTTTTGATCCACTCTTCATGCCACGTATGGTGTCATGGCGTGCTCTTTTGCCGGAAACCGAGTTTGTCATATCTTTCTCCCCCTACACTAGGGCAGACAATGCGAGCTCTACCGACACCGTGCACCCCACACAAAGAGACCCCGAATGCCCCGAAACAAATAAGAACGACAGCGTGACTCCTTATATTTTTGTCTCTACTGGTTTAGTTGTGAGCGCCGTCTTGCTCGCCTTCGACTACCCTTTGAAACCCAGTTTCTCAAAAATATAAATCTTTCTATCATAGCGATAAGGAAGAATAGGTTAAACAACCTAGCGCCACATCGTCATACTCTGGCTCGGAAAAGTCATGCACGAAGGTCAGAAAAAAGAAAAAAAAGTTGCAAACAACTATTAATAATCTGAGAATGTGTGGATATAGATGACAAAAGGACGACCGCGGATCAAATAACCCCTCCCCCCCTTCTCCTTCGCTCCATTCCCCAACTTTTCCGAGATCTGCCATTTTAGGAAGAGAAGCAACGTACGATGTTCGACTGGGTTTGCTAGAACGTCGAGCTTATATTCCGGTTTATATCTCTTCAAAATTTTCAAATTTGCTACTATGTAGCGAAAATGTCTTT